>JAQQSZ010005799.1:0-13775 GCA_028646595.1 Phalanger gymnotis | reverse complement strand
GTTTCCTCATCTGTAAAATGAGCTAGAGAAGGAAATGGCAAACCACTCCAGTATCTCTGCCAAGAAAACCCCAAATGGGATCATGAAGAGTCAGACATGACTGTACAACAAATGTCTTCAAGGAGTTTATAGTCTAATGGGCTAGAACAGGCAGGATTTGAAGAGGCAGAGAAGGAGGAAGCCATACAAAGGGATGAGGAAGGGAATGGGGAGAATAAAGGGGCTGAAAATGTAAGAGGTTTGCAAACCATTTATGATATCTGGACTGGAAGAAAAATACCTTGAGATCTCCTGCTAGTTCACTTTTATATAGTATCTCACCGTTTACAAAGTGTTTTCCTTACAACAAGCGGGAGAGGTGGGGGTGGGGCAGATATCATTATCACCCTTTTCCAGAGAAGGAAACAGGGTCAGAGGTGAATTACACCAGTCACATTAGTTAGGATTTAAACCCAGATCTTTCCTCTCATCACTACTCTCCTGCTTCTAAAGAGGGTTCAGTCCTTACGACTCCCGAGGATGGGTCCTATCTCTCAAGTTTCTGAAAAGCCACCTCAGCTGAAATTGGCAACACACCTAGGGGACTTTCCTTCATCTACCAGCTCTAGTTGACTCTGGGTTGGAACCTTCTTGTTCCCCTAGAAAAATGCTTCTCCCAAGGTGGTTCAGCAAAGTCCTTGGGTCACTCTGACTTTGCTGAGCAATAGAAAGTAATGGAATCGGACCAAGAGAAGAGGGGACAGCTGGTGTTGGGGAGAACTGTGACCTGGAGAAACAACATGCTGTTGGCACCCAGCGTGAGCCTCAGACACAAAGGCTGGGGGAGGGGCTAGCTAGGGGTGGAAACACCTTCTGCTCTTCCTTCCCTCCTCTTCCTCCCCCTCATCCTTCCCACCAAACTACCTCCTGTGTCCTGTCTTTGCTTGAAACAACATATTGATTCAACAGAGCGGATACCTGAATAACCTTTCCATTTTCTTTATCCCATCTTTCCTTAACCCCCTCTCCTCTATTACCCTCCCCTCCAACAGCGGCAGAACTCGAAATTCTGCATCCGCAAGCCAAGCTGTTAGACAGGGCGTTGGTACCCTTGCTCCATTACAAAACAACAATACTAGCCTCCCTGCAATGCAGAAACTATGCAGGCGCTAGAGTCCCAGCTTCAAAATTTATTAGTTGTATTACCATATGGGAAAATCCTTTAATCTTTCTGAGCCTCAGTTTCTCTCTCTGGAAGGCAGTGCAGATTAGTGGGAACATACTGGCCTTAGAGTCAAGAATATCTGGGCTTAAACCATGAATTTTAGGACTTACTAGTTGTGTAACCATGGACGACTCACAATTGTCCTCTACCTTAGTTTCTTCCTCTGTAAAATGAGTGTTTTGAATTAGTGAAGATCTGGGTTTAAATCCTCACTAGTGTGACCTGGTATATAATTCACCTTCTCTGACTCTGTTTCTCCCTCTGTAAGAGGGTCATAATGATACCTGCACAACTCACCTCTTAGGCTTGTTGTAAGGGAAGCACTTTGTAAACCTCAAGATACTGTATAGATACTATATAACTGTAGTACTGCCTCCAAGGGCTGTTGTGAGGGCCAAGTGAGATCATCCAGAGAGTGTCACCAAAGTCTTAGTACAGTTTTAAACTATTAAAGCTTAACTAAATTTAAGTTATGAAACTTAAAGCTACACTAAAACTTGCTGTTTTTTAAGACATGCCTTTGGAGTTAGGTGGCGAAATGGGTAGAGCGTTGTGCCTGGAATTAGGAAAACCTAAATTCAAATCCCACCTCAGATACTTACTAGCTGCGTGACCCTGGGAAAGTCACTTTACTTCCCTGTGCCTCAGTTTCCCCATCTGTAAAATGAGGATAATAATGGCATAGGTTGTTGTGGGAATCAAATGAGATAATAATTATAAAGTGTTTAGCATAGCACAGCACCTAGCACACAGTACGTGCTACATCAATGTTAGCTGTTGTTATATGTTAAAGTGCTATGTCACCTGTTATTATTGGCTATAACAGGGAAATCATCATTTTTCATAGGACCACAGGGTCCAGAATTAGAGTGGGAGGGAACCTCACTTGGCTATCTTGTTTAACACTTTCCTCTTACTTGTTTTTCATTTTTATCACTTTTGTGTCCCCCTGCTTAGCCCAGTATGTGGCACATAGTAAGTGCACAATACATGTTTGTTGATTGACTTACAGATGAGGATCCTGAGGTTCAGGAAGATTAAATGAATGGGTCAAAGTCACAGAGGATAATCAACCAAAAAGTGTTTGTTAAATGCCTACTACGTGCCAGATACTGTGCTAGACGCTGGGGGTGCAAGAGCAAAGAATGGAAGAATTTCTACTCTCGAGGAGCTTACACTCTATGGAAAAGGTCATACACATATATTACATGTCACATGCATGTATATATACACACACATATATAATACACACACTATAGATATATATATGTATGTATATGTGTGTGTATATGGAAAAATGGGATATTTTTATAAAACTTAGCTTACAGGGCTGTTGGGAAGAAAGTCCCTTGCCAAACTTAAAGCACATTACGAATGTGAATATAATTATTAGTAATTGATCAATAAACATTTATTAAGTGCCTACTGTGTGCCAGGTACTATGCTAGGCACTAGCGGTACAAAAAGAGGGCAAAAGCCCTCAAGGAGCTTATAATCTAAAGGAGTGAGACAACATGCAAACAATTATATACAAAGTGAGCTAATTACAGGCTAAATAGGAAGTTCTATTTCTAGTTACAGAAAGAAAGAATTCAGGCTCAAGGAGGGAGAGAGGAGAGATCTTTCTTCTTTGTTCTGACTCTAGCTTCACTATTCTGGCTGCCTTACCAGCTTATCAATGTCCTTCCCAAACAGTGGCATCCAGAACTGGAAAGATAATGCCTTTTATGAATTTGGGAGATAGCTACTTATTTTCCAAATGTCAGATTACAACTTACCCTGTTCAGAGTTCTTGAAGGGTAGAGCATGGAACATAAAGGGGGTAGCTAAGTGGCACAGTGGATAAAGTGCTGAGACTAAAGTCAAGAAGACTCCTCTTCCTGAGTTCAAATCTGGCCCTCAGACACTTACTAGCCGGACATATGGATCTTTTATTGTTGAGTCGTTTTCAGTTATGTCTGACTCTTTGCGACCTCATTTAGAGTCTTCTTGGCAAAGATACTGGACTGGAATGGTTTGCCATTTCCTTCTCTAGCTCATTTTATAGATGAGGAAACTGAGGCAAACAAAGTTAAGTGACTTATCCAGGGTCACACAGCTATCAAGTGTCTGAGGCTGAATTTGAACTCAGGTCTTCCTGACTCCAGGCGCTGCTCTCTGTTCGCTGTACCACCTCACTGCATCATTAGCTGCTCCGCTAGCTGTGTGACCCTGGGCAAGTCATTTAGCCCTGTTTGCCTCAGTTTCCTCATATGCAAAATGAACTGGAGAAGGAAATGGCAAACCACTCCAGTATCATTGCCAAGAGAACCCCAAATGAGGTCATGAAGAATCAGATATGACTGGAAATGACTGAACAACAACACAGAACATAAATAGGAAATGCTGTCTTGATTTCTAATTAAGTGTCCTCTCCCTGTTTAAAACATAAATTTTTTAAAAATGCCTTATGTTAAGATAAAGAATTTCCAAAAGTTTTCAATTACTATGTCAGAAACTACTTTGCACTATTTTCAGGCTCTTCATTTTAATGCTTATCTTGAATAAAGGAGTCTTTGAGAGAGCTATGATGTGGTAGAGAGAGAATTGGACTGAGTCTAAACTTATGATCTGAGTTCCAGTCTCTTTTCTGAGACTGGGTGAGCTTGGGTGAGTCACTTAACATCTCGGCTTGTTTTCTCAACTACAAATTAGCGCAAATGCCTGCATTACTTAATATCACAGGGTCATTGTAAAGATCCAATGAGATAATGAATGTAATATACTCTAAACCTGTTTGGGGTAAGGGCCATAGGACAGATGGTTAGCAATCACTCTGCATCCCAGTAAGGAGACTGGTATATCTTGGTATGTTCTATTATTTTTTAGTCCTTTCCAAATTCATATGAGGCTGCGTCCCAAGAGGAAGTTAGGTAAATGCTGCAACTCTTTGTAAAGTTCTCCCCAAGCCTTCTTTGCGCTGGTGACAGGTGTATCGGGGCAGCTAGGTGCTACAGTGGATGGAGGGCTGCGCCTGGAGTCAGGAAGACCTGAGTTCAAATGTGGCCTCAGACGCTTACTGCCTGCGTGACCCTAGGAAAGTCACTTAACCACGTCTACCTCAGTTTCTTCATCTGTAAAAGGAAGTGGAGGAGGACATGATGAACTGCTCTAGTATCTCTGCGAAGAAAATTCCAAATGAGGTCACAAAGAGTTGGACACAGCTTAAATGATTGAACAATAACTGGTGTATCACTGGACCTAGCTTTGCCATACCTTGTTTCTTCTTTATCATAAGATTTTAATAGCCAATGAGATTATTTACTGCCTCCCTCCCCCCATGGTGTCATATCTCTGATTTGATAATGGAGTCTATTAGAAAAATGGGATTCAATATACCTGCATACGTGTATCCTCACTCTGAGAAGAGAGCTGGGAAAGAAAACTGTTTACAATCAGACGGAACAGGGCGCAGAGAAGATTAGTAGAAAGCAACCAGCATGGTGAAGGGTCCTAGAGATGACACCATATCAGGAACTGGGGTTTTTTAATCTGGAGAAGGAAAGATTCAGGGAAAATATGATATCCGTCTTCAAGTATTTGAAGTCATCTGGAAGAGAGAGCAGATTTATTGGCTTGGTTTTAGTAGGCAGAAATAATATCAATGGCTAAAAATCGCGAGGAGGTAGATTTTTATTGAATGTAAAAAATATATATATGTATATATATGTATATATATGTACACACCTATATATCTCTACATATAGAGAGATCTAGTTATATAGATCTATCCATCTGTCTACACACACACACTTCTTTATAATTAGAACCTTCCCAAAGCAGGATGAGATGCTTCAGGATAGTCTTTTGTTAGGCATATAGTACTAAGGATTCCTTTTGGGTGTGGGTTGGACTAGATGGCTTCTGAAACCCTTCTAAGTGAGATTCAGCGAGGTGGTGATGAAGAATCAAACAATCTGTCAATTAGCAAGCATTTATTAAGTGCCTATTGTATGCCAGGCACTGTGCTAAGGCACAGGGGATACAAGTGAAAGAATGAACCCCTTCTTGCAATGAACTTACATTCTAGTGGGGGAAATATTATGTACATATATAAATATGTATGCAGCATAAATACAAAGTTAATGAATACAGATGTTCACAAGGCAGTTAAATACAAGGTAGTTTGGGAGGGAGGGAGAAGGAGGTCACAACTGATCAGGAGAGGCTTCGTGAAGATGGTGCATGAGTAGCATCTTAAAGGGAGAGATTTGAGAGGTGGAAGTGAGATGGATGTGTATGGAGGATGGCCAATGCAAATGCATGAAAACAGAAGATGTGGAGTATTAGACATGAGAGGCAGGGAGAAGGCAAGGGGGAAAAAGAATGAATTCTGATTTAGACATATTGAGTTTTAGATGTATGCTTAGCACACGGTGGGTACTTAATAAATTGACCGATTAACTGTAGGATATCCAATCTGCAATGTCCATTAGGCAATTGGCGATCCAGGACTGAAGCCTTGGGGAGAGACTGGGACTGGGACTGGACATATGGATCTTTTGTTGTTGAGTCATTTTCAGTTATGTCTGACTCTTCATGACCCCATTTTGGGTTTTCTTGGTAAAGATACTGGACTGGAATGGTTTGCCATTTCCTTCTCCAACTCATTTTACAGATGAAGAAACTGAGGCAAACAAAGTTAAATGACTTGCCCAAGGTCACACAGCTATCAAGTGTCTGAGGCTGAATTTGAAGTCAGGTCTTCCTGACTCCAGGCCCTGCTCTCTATCCACTGCACCACCTAGCTGTCCTGCATCATGTATATAGAAATGATGGTTAAACCCGTTAGATCTGATGAGGTTACCGAGAGAGAATGGATAGAAGGAGAAGATGAGTGAATTCAGGAGGGAACCTTGGGGAATATATACCCAGTTAGGGGACTTAATATGGATAAAGTATCAGCAAAGGAGAATGAAAAGGAGTGATCAGATGGGTAGGATGCACGAGTATATAGCAGAGGAGAGTGGTTCAACGGGGTCAAGTATGGCCGATAGGTTGAGAAAGATTCAGTCCGAGAAAAAGCCGTCAGGTTTGTCAGTGAGGAGATCATTGGTAACTTTGAACAGGGCACTTTCAGTTGAGTGATGAGGTAAAAAAAACGGTTTTGAAAAGAGTCGGGTGAATGAGAGAGGGGAACATGGAGGCCATGAATATGGATGACTTTTTCAAGGAGTTTCACTAGGTATAAGATGATAGTGAGGAGATGGTAGAGCCTAGTGAAGGATATTTAAGGATGGCAGATGCTTGGTATATTCGAAGGCACTAAGGAAGGAGCCACTTATTAGGCATGAGAGGATGATGGAGGCTGCAATCTGCTAGAGGAGATGGGAGGAGAGGGGATCAAGTGTATAAGTAGAAGGGTTAGCTTTGACAAGAAAAATAATTACCTTTTCATCAAACCCTGGGGATGAGGAAGACAATGGGAGGTGAGATCAAAAGATTTTGAAATGAAAAGAAGGAGAAAAAAGAATGTTCACATCAAATGGCCTCAATTTTCTCAGTTAAGTAAGAAGTAAGGTACCCAACTGAGAGAGAGTGAGGAGGAGAAAGTGTAGAGGAGCTTCAGGAGGGAAGAAAAAGGCTTGGAATAGCTTCTGGGGGAATGAGATACAATAAAGTGCTGTATAGATACTATAGCATAAAGCGCTATATAAATGCTAAATAAGGTGCTACCATTATATTCTTAAATAATAATGTCTAGTATTTATATAGCACTTTAAGATTTACCATACACTTTACACATATCATTTCCTCACAGCAACACCGGAAAGATAGATGCTATTGTTGTCCCCATTTTACAGATGAGGAAACTGAGGCGAATAGTGGTTAAGTGACTCATCCAGGGTCACACTGCTAGTAAGTGTCTCAGGCAAGATTTCAACTCAGGTCTTCCTGACTCCAGGTCCGGTACTCTATACGCTATGCCTTATAGCTCTGACCACTAGTACGCAAATTCTCAGGATCAGGATGAGTGTGGGATGATCTGAGTCAAACTGAGCTTCAGTTCTCTGGAGTATGGCCCTTCAAACTTGATTAGAAGTCAGAGGAGTCAGGGGACTCAGAGCTACTTCCTCTTCACCTAGATGCTGTGAAGTAAGTCTGTCTGCCCAAGGCGCAAGTACGTAATTAGAGGCTTAATTGGCTGTATCTCTCCAGGGACTAGATCTCTCTTCTTTAAGGGATTGAATCACAGCCGTATTCTGTCTGGAGGTGGTCCCTCAGGGCTGGAGGTTGGAATGTGTTTGGTGTTCTATGCTCTCATCCTCCCCCATTCAACCCATAAAGGGAGGGATTGCATCAACTCTTAACTTTCCCTTATTATAGTCTGAGCTAGAAAGTCATAAGTCTGTAGCAGGAGGGTGTCTGTTCTTATATGGTCCTAGTATTGTACCTACTGTCAATCAGATCGAACCCGCTTCTATCCTGTGGATGGCTGGAGCCGAACGGAGCAGGCTAGACACAGGAGAGGTAGGAATCAAACGTAGTTTAACTTCAAAGTGAGTGAAAGAGCTTGCAAGCAAGGAGGCAGATTAAACACATGTGCCAGGCCCCGCCCCTGATGGAGGGACCCAAGCAATGTGAGGAGATCTCGACACTCACAGCAATGGTTGCGCAGTGAGCTGTAGCCCTGACAATGAGGGGTAACAGCAGCAATGTGACAAATTTGATGCATAGCAAGGCTTCATGACCAGAATGTTGGTACTTGTCTGACCTTGTTCGAGCTCAGAGAACACCTGGTGCTGATCAAAGCAATACGATAATTACGAGATTTTCTTGGTTATTACTCAGACCAAAACACCCCTCCGTGGCCACCAGTCACACCCTTCCATGGTCACCAGTCCCCTATATTTGTTTTCTTCCTCTGTTAGAAAGAATATAAGCCACCTGGAATCAAGGACTCTTAATTTTTTGTATTTGTGTCTCTGGTGCTTTTGTATATCACCCAGCATATAGTAAATGTTTAACAAATAAAAAAAATAACTATGTGATTTTACCAGAGGGTGAGCACAGAGGATTGCTGTTATGGCACACTCAGGGCACAGCCTGCTTGCTGGGCCTTAGCTCTGGAAAACAGGGCATCTCCTAATATCTTGACACTACTCTGCCCAGAACCAGTTTTGTCCAGTAATGCTGCCTAGGCGTTGTGATCCAGCCCGCTGAATGATTTGATAAGTAGAGAAACAGCCCAACTTCTTTACCTTTTGAGGTTGACAAGACACCTTCCTCATAGGTTGAGGAGAAATATTATTATCTTTACACTCTCATTTTACAGATAAAGAAACAAGTTCAGAGAGACTTTTGTTCATGGTCATGCAGGTAGCAAATCCTGATCTGAGGCAGCGGTAGTACAATAAAACCTAGTCAGGAAGATCTGAATTCAAATCCTGCCTCAGATACATACTAGCTGTGTGACCTTGGGCAAGTCGCTTAACTGTCTGCTTCAGTTTCCTCATCTGTAAAATGGGGATAACAATAGCACCTCTCCCTCCCGGGTTGTTGTGAGGATCAAATTAGATAACTGTGAAGCTCTTAGCTCTCAGTCTCTGGCACAAAGTGAGTGCTAGACAAATGCTAGCTATTAGCACTTATTATTAATAATAATAATCTTTCCAGTAATCTTCTCCGTCCCTGCAGTATATCATCCTGCTTCTCTGTCCTTAAGCCTGTGTTTCTTTGAAGCCTGTCCTCCAATGACAAATGAGACCAGAAAACATGAGCCAACCTACTGAGCAGCTCAGATGGGGGAATTGATGATGAAAAGCACGGGAGGAAAAGTATGAGAGGCAATTTCATCACCATCCACATCATCGTTGACTTTCTGTGGCAATTTGGAGTTTGCAAGAAACATATTTGTAGGGGCAGCTAGGTGGCACAGTGAGTAGAGCACCCACCCTTGAGTCAGGAGGACCTGAGTTCAAATTCGGCCTCAAACACTTGGCATAATTACTAGCTGTGTGATCTTGGGCAAGTCACTTAACCCCAATTGCCCTGTCTTCCCCCCTCCAAAAAAAGAAACATATTTGTAAAATGTGTAAAATTATATATGTAAAAATTACCCATACAAGATTAGTTTTAATGTCACAATACCTTACAAGGACAACTTGAAAAAATTAGGCATATTTAGTCTGGAGAAGAGAAGACACAAAAGCACACAAAGGCTCGTAGGGGTCCTTGAATGTTTGAAGGATTATTATGTAGAAGAGGCCTTACACTAGTTCTACTTGGTCTTGGAGGACAGAGATAATGGCTTTGGCTACACACTGTATACAGGCATATTTAGGCTTCATGTCAGGAAAAACTTAGGGTTCTCCTAAAGTGAAATGGCCTCTTCTGTAAGTAATTGATTCCTTCCCAACGGATCTCCTTAAGCAAAGAAAGTTTGGCTTGCTAGACTTGTTGGGGTAGTTGTAAAGGGGATTCTTGCTCAGGTATGGGTTGGATGAGGTGGCCTTGGAAAGCCCTCCAACACTGAGATTCTTTAACTTTATAAATTCTGTGCTTCGAGGGACTAGGAGAAGGAGAAAAGGACTTGGCAAGAGGAGAAGCCTTGTCTACTTACTATACTTGCTAAGAACATTTATGAAGTACCTAACTTATTTCAAAGAAGAAATAAGACATAGGCATACCGTTGACCTCAAGTGATTTTTGTTTTGATAGGATGTGGCTTTGGGAAGAGTCAATAGAACACATAGGGAGATGACATAAAAGGTGATAGGAGCAAAGGAGAGCCAGGCAATGCCTTGTGGAAGAAAAACTGTATACTTTGAATTTTTGACACAGATCTGCCAGAGACAAATTTATTAATTAAATAATCATAAGTATCTCTGTTGAGAGAAAGAGAACTCCAAAGGGACAGAGCTCCATCCTGCTTTTGAAAATGTTTTGTTCCAAGTAATTTTTAACAATAATTTATAGGTTTCAAGAACAAAGACAAAATTAAAAATAGTCCTGTGGGAGGCTAAGACTGGAGGCAAATTGCTTGAATGACCCGTCAGGGAGAGGAAGCTGCAAATGTTCAAGATTTTTAAGGTAAAGCTCTGACCCCAAAGTAGAGGTGCTGACTTCCTAGACTTTACAGATAAATTCAACTCAATTCAATAAACATTTATTAAGCACTTCCTCTGCACCAGGCACTGAGAATCTAAAGACAAAAAGGAGATGATCTCTGCCTTCAGAGAGCTGGGTACAGAATATGTACACAGATAAATAATTATAATGCAATTTCATGAGACATCAGAGCACCTCCGATTCTTGCAAGAAATCTGATCTAGTCCGTGACTGTGTCTTCAGAGAAGGTTCGGATTTTGTCACCCATACTGACCCGCAGCAACCCACGTGTCAGAGCTGGAACAGAACCTTAGAGATCCCTGGCAGTCCCCCATTCTTGGAATGTTCTCCCTCCTCACCTCTGCTTCTTTGAATCCCTGAGTTCCTTAAAGACTCAGCTCAAGCGCCACCTTCTTTAGAAGGCATTTCCCAGTCCACCTAGGTACTTTTGAAGTATATACTAGCTACTAGGTACTTTTGAAGTATATACACATTCATATACATATACACATATGCATGTCGTTATACATACACATGTATGCACATACATACATGTTGTCTCCTCCATTAGAATGCGGACCCCTCGAGGGCAGGGATTATTTTTGCCTTTCCTTGCACCTCCCACTCTTAGCCCAGTGCATGGCACATAGTAAACACTTAAGCAACGCTTGTGGGTTGATTGATTGTCTTCTAGCAACTGGCAGCAATGCCTAGTTTCTTACATCCCAGATATTACACTTTTGAGCACACCAGTATGACCCAACTTTCTTGAGTCTGCAGGTCTAACAGAACCAACATATTTCTCAGATGGTAGAAATATACTGGAATTCTTTCGGTTCAGTAGGTACATAAGACACATAGAACAAGAATCTATTCAGAAAACCTGGGTTTGAATCTTAGATCTGTCACTAAGAGTCAGACACAATTAGTTTAATTTCGTTGTTGGGACTTAATGGGGGCAGCTAGATGGTGCGGTAGAGTGCCAGGCCTAGAGTCAGGGAGACCTGAGTTCAAATGTGGCCTCAGACACTAGCTGTGTGACCCTGGGCAAGTCATTTAACCCTGTTTGCCTCAGTTTCCTCATCTGTAAAATGAACTGGAAAAGGAAATGGCAAACCACTCCAGTACCTTTGCCAAGAAAACCCCAAGCGGGGTCACAAATAGTCGAGAACAGCCGAAATGACTGAACAGTTAACAAAAAGGTTGGTTATGATAGAATCCCTACAACAGAAAGGATCCCCAATAAGGATGCAATGGTACTTGGCTCTGGTAGAGGCTTCCCTCTTTGTCTTTATATGTAGTCAACAAGGCGGGTGTAGGGGCTCCTAAGGTTTCGGGACATCCACCATGTCTGAAGGGTGCTGACTCCACACAAGTGGGCCTCCTTATGCCCTTAGGTGACCAGGCAGCCATGTCAAGAGAGGTATAGTTTGAGCCCTACCTTCTCACAGCCAGTAATGTCCCAGCTTTTTAGTTTGGTGGGTTGGGGGAAGGAACCCTTGTAGATATATCTGCCCTATCACACTTGGTCAAGGTCACACAGCTAGTAAGGGGCAGCGCTAGATCTTCGATCCCAATTTTCAGGCTCCAAGTGTTCTTTCCCCTACACAAGGCTACAGTTCCTGTTGATATCAAGTAGTTAATTAATAAGCATTTATTAAGCACCTACTATGTGCTGGGCACAAGGGCTAAGAACAGTAAGCCAGCGTGTGGGGAGAACAGCTGTGTACCCAAAGCAGGCCACACACATGGTGGCCCACAATGTAAATTATATGTAACCCCCTGCACTGAGGCAGCCTTGGGTTACCCATTACCTTTGGCAATGAAGATCCAAGGCTTGGTGCTAGAAGCTGGGTGTATGAATCAAAAGAACTGTAGTTCTGGGGGAACGGTTTCTGAGTTTGTTAGAATAGGGGAAGTCATTCTGGAAAATGGCTCACAAGGGAGAGAGAGTGAGAATATCTTCAATCCTAGAGGTTTATTATAGTGACTGTGCATCTGAAGGCCTGTGGTCAACAGTCCGATTGAGTGTGAATACAGGGGCCTCTTGTGAGAGAGACTATATGTGCATTTTCCAACATGGCCATTGTCGGGATTTATTTTGGCTGGACTATGCACATATGCATTGAAGACTTTCTTTTTGTTTATGTTTTTATTTTGCTCAAGGGGGAAGGAAGGAAGGGTAGCAAAAGGGACAGATTAATAAAAGAAAAATTAAAAGAAATAAACCGTTTTGGCAGTTTGTGGGTGGGGGAAGGGGGGACAGGGGTGACCCCAAAAAATGAAAAAGAGAAGAGGGTCATTGAAGCATTTTTAAATGCACAAAAAAGAACGAGAGGAAGGGAATCAAAAGAACAGAAGATAGGGATGAAACACAGATAAGCAGAACGGAGTAGATAGTTACACATTGAATTTATTATATCTTCAAGGAAAAACGATGCTACTATGCACAGTAGAGATCCACTGTTTCTTATACAATTCTCTTTTTCTCTTCTTCTTGATATATGGAAATGCTCGTTTTATTTGGCATTTGTTAAGTTCAGAATTTAAATATATTGCATATTTTAATCCTGAGAATTAGATGTGATTAGATATGACTTAACTCCCTGAAAAGAGATGTAACAATTCAGTGGGGGAAGTCTAGAGGTGGGGGGAAAAGAGGGAAAGAGACAGACAAGAAAGAGAAAGGAGAAGAGAAAGAGTGAAGAGAAAAAGGGAGAGGAGAGGAGAGAGAGAGAGGGAGAAGGTGGGGGAAGGAAAGGGGAGGGGGAGAAGAGAGAAGAATGTATGTGACGCATGTGATCGGGTTTTGTGTTAGGTATGGGGTCCTGGTATTACCCCCAGAGAGGGGTTATGGACCTGAAGCTATGGCCCAAGAAAATCCCAGCCCTATAGTTATAAAGTCAGGAAAAATAACCATAACACATGCAAATAATGCTTTGAGGTTTACAAAGCACTTTGCTTACAACAACCCCTTGGGGTTGCAAGTCGTTTTATTCCGCTTTCACAGATGTTGAAACTGAAGCTCAGGTGAAATGACTTGCCCATGATCACATAGGTAGTAAGTATCAAATAGATGATTTGAACCCAGTCTCTTGACCCTAAGGTCTCCTGCCACACCAGCATGTCAGTGAGCTTGGCGAGGTCTTTGTAAGTATGTTCTGCCCTTCAGAGTACAACCAAATAGAATGGAAGCTGGATCGTTTGTATTAGGTACTAGGTGGATAGCTCAGCAACATATCCAGGTTTGTCTACTTCAATATTCATTGATATCACTGATGTGTATATTCCCTGGGGGAGGGAAATGAAGGGAACAGGACACAGGTAGTGGAGAGAAGCAGCAGTGCCACAGTGAGTGATGGAATAGGGGAGGGAAAAGATGGTGCTGCTCTCTGAATAGCCCCTAGTACACAGGGGTCAGATTGCCCTTCAGAGTCAGAGGGTATGGAATCCTGACTTTGTCTCTCTGAGGAATAACAAT
>JAQQSZ010005798.1:0-13775 GCA_028646595.1 Phalanger gymnotis | reverse complement strand
GAATTGGTTCAAAGCCATTTTTTATAGGTTTTTGGAGGGACTTGGAGGGGAGCTCATGCCAGTCCCTGCTTTCCAGCCGCCATCTTAGCTCCCGCCCCACCCCCCCGCCCCCGGTCTGGGATCTTCTTTTCAATAGTATACAGCTATTCCATTTATGATTTCTGTTTCAGCTCCTTGTTAATGAAAGCTACATCTCCACTGGTTCTGAACAAACTACATTTTAAGAGTTCATTTTGATTTCTCTTGCAGAATGGTTGTTCTCTCTTCTAAGCTAGAGGCCCACTGGTTGCAATAGTCAGGGAAGGAATAATTAAAATTATAGCTCTGCCACTAAAGGAAAATTCCACATCAAGGAAGAAAAATACCAAGGAATTGACCTTTTATCTTAGAGGTGCTAGGTGATCGCTCCTATCTAGGTAAGCTTTTACCTCCTGACAATACAGCCAAGTTTTATGAGGCCCTGGGGTATAGGTAACAAACCTACAGCTCACAAAACTTGTTCCTGAAACAAAACATTGACTCTGTTGATTTATTATTGCCTAAGCGTGATGAGAAGAAAAGATCTTTTGTGCTCCCTTGAAAGAAAGAAAACAAAAACAGTTTATATTATGACTGCCTGGGAAATTCTTCAGGGGTGCTGTAAGCCCCAACAAGGTAATATTTTTAGAGGAGAAGAAGCCATGTGCATGGTAGGCCTCCTCTCCCCTACAGAATGCAACCCAGTCCTCAATACTTCTCATCAATCCTTTCATATACTTCTCATTGACTTCCCACATTGTTATCCAATGTAGTTATTTCAGATTTTCTCCACTCTCTTCAAGTACACAATGCTGCCTTAGTCCTACACCCTATGTTGACATGTAAATAAGATAGGGAACATTCAGCATGAGCTAAATGAGCGAGAGTTCACATATCTCTGCTGGCACCCCAAGAAATCATTGCTGCTACATCTATCCTCTCATCCCATCCTGAAGTCTTAGGGAAATAAATTATTCCCTCTTAAAAGCAAATCCCTCTATCTACACTCTGGACCTCACATGTGTCCACTTTCTCTAGGAGTCAGATCACAAAATTATTCCCTCCCTGCCTTCTGTAGCATCATCAATCTCTCTCTCTCCCATCTCCAAACATGTTCAAGTTCTCCTTGCATTCAAAAGCAAAACCAAAAGTCTGTTTGCTTGACGTCACCTTTTTTTAATAGCTACCTAATCTGTCTTCTTTTTACAGCCTAAAATTTTGAATGCGCTCTGAACTTACTGCCTCCACTTCCAACTAGTTCATTCACTTCTTATCTCTTTATAATATGCTTTTTGTCCCCACCATCTTACTCAATTTATTATCTTAAAAATGACTAATGATCTTCTCACCAAACCCAATGACTCGCGGTCTTCATCCTTTTGATGTTGCCCTCGGTTGGACACTACTGAGCTCCCCCTCGTTCTCGATGCTCTTTACTCACTTGGCATCATGAACATTATACTCAATGGGTTCTCTTCCTACCCATCTGTTCCTCTTTGCAGCATTTCTTTTTTAAAATTTTTTATTTATTTTATTGTTAATTTGTAGAATGAAACAAACATTTCTATAACATAGTATAATAAAAAAAAGATTGCACACAACAAATCTATTATATCTAAACTTGATATTCCTTTTAAATATATAATAAAGTTATCATGTAAATTTCTTTTTTTTCCTTCCTACTACTGCCCCCCCCAAGAGATGGCTGCCATTACACACACACACACACACACATATGTGTATGTGTGTGTGTGTAGATATATATATATGTACATATATATATATATATGTGAAATCATTCTATACACACTTCTATTTAACAGTTCTCTTTCTCTGGATGTATGACCCCTTCTTCAAACTCTGTCTTCTCTGGCTTGAAATAACAAAAGAAACAGGTTCTCTGTGCAGCTCTGACTTTTCTTTCTGCCTTTATTGAGTATCTACTACATGTGACAAGTCACCATGCTAGCTAGCCATTGATTCCTCAGCCTTTCCCTACTTCTAGATGTGTGTGACCTCCAATGCTCTCAGCAATTCACTGCTGACACTTACCCCCTTAGGTTTATACTTCCAAAGATTTACTTATAACTTATAGGCTCATAACTCCTAAATCACCTTCTTTAGTCTGACCTCTTACCTTTACTGTAGTCTTATATATCCAGCTATTTGCAGGCTACTTGGGTATCATGATGTCACCTCTAATGCAACATATCTAAAACTGAATCTATCATCCGTTTCCCAAAACTTCTACATTTCCCAACTATCCCATTTATCAGTTGTACCACTATGGTCATAATCTCACACACTAGAAACTTTAGAAACATCTGACTCTTTGCTTTTCTTCATTACCATATGAAATCTATAGTGAATTTTGTTTTTTCCATGAAAGATCTGCTGGGTTCTTCCATTTCATTTCTATTGCAACAACCCCTAGTCTAAGCTCTTTGCATCTCAGGCTGGGACTAACTAGCAATATCTCTCACCTGGTTTCCCTGACTTTAATCTCTCTCCACTTTTGTTGTCGTTCAGTCATTTTTCAGTTGTGTCTGACTCTTCATGACCCCATTTGGGGTTTTCTTGGCAAAGATGCTGGAGTGATTTGCCATATCCTTCATCTGTTCATTTTACAGATGAGGAAACTGAGACGAATAGGGTTAAGTGACTTGCCCAGGGTCACTCAGCTAGTAAGGCTCTGATACTAGACTTGAATTCAGGAAGATGAGTCTTCCTGACTTTAGGCCTGGCATTCTATCCACTACACCACCTAGCTGCCCCTCTCTACTCTAATTCACCCTTACTACTGCTGCCAAGTCTCCAAAATGCCTCTTTGAGCATATCATGGGATCAGAATATTCTTGCTGGAAGGGGCCTTAGAGGTCATCTAGTCCAATTTCTTCATTTTATATATGAAGTAACTGTGGCCTAGAGACATTAAATGACTTGCCAAAGGTTATACAAGTAGTAAATTACAGAGCTTGAAATAGATTCTCTGACTTGTAATCCAGCGTTCATTACTCTCATACTTAAGAATCTATTCTCTATTTGGTTTTCAAGACTCATTACTCCTCCTCAGGCACTCTATAGTGGCCTGGACTACAGCAGACTACAGTTATCCCTTCTGCATCACAACCTACCCCATCCTGGTTTCCATGTATTACAGGTCGGGTCACCAGAAGAAATTAAATGGGAATTTGGGGGGAATTTTGTGGAAGCCACGGATGACATGCAAAGGCCAATAGATGATACAGAAAAAGTTCTTTTCATAGAGCATTTTTACTTAACATTGACCTACATATAGCCTCTGACCGAATACTTAACCCAAATTTTACAATAAGGTATTGTAAACATTCCACAAAAGAAAAATAAAAAAAAAATCAGACTTCTTCTCTGGTACAAAGGGAGGGCCAAAATATTTTACTCAGATTTTCTAGATCATTGGGGCACTACTTCCCTAACCCCCATGATGTGGAAGGGATAACTGTAGACTACTTGGTTTGTAGTCTTCTGGACTGACACCTCATCTCACTTTTTTTTTTTAAGAAAGGCTGTCCCTTGCATTTTGAATGAAGTCCCTTCTCACCTCTGCCTCTTAGAATCCCTAGCTTCCTTCGGGGTGCTTCAAATGATGCTTCCTACATGTGGCCCTTCCAGATTCTTCCCAGCTACTATTGCCTTCCCCTGTTACATTATCTTGCATTTACCCTAAGGCATTAATAGCTAGGACTTTTGGGACATGTTCCACATTTTTAATGTACTTATATCTGCATGTGCTGTTTCTTCCAATAGAATGTAAGTTCCTTGAAGATGGAATATTTCTTTTTTGTCTTGAATCCTTAATGCAATGCCTGGTATATAGTAGGTGCTTAATATTTGCTGAAATTGATTGGACTGATTGGTTCCATTCCTGTCTATCCAATTTAGCTTCTCCTCCATACTTCAATAAATTTTATTCATTCCAGTCATGGCAATCTTCTCCAGGGTTCTACACAAACTACATTCAATCCCTCCCATGTTTCTTTGCTGATTTCGTTTATCTTCCCAAATTCTTTCCATCAGACTATCTAAATCTTAACCATCCTTCAAGGTCTGGCTCAAATTGGACCTCCCACATGAAACTTCATCCAACTCCTTTAATACACACCAATCTCACTTCTCTGACCAAAGACAGAAGACACCAAGTCAACTAGACTAAAGCTGGAGCACACCAACAGCAAAAGAGAACAAAATCTTCATAGAATTTCATAGAACCTCAGATTTGAAAAGGTCATAAGACCTTCTAGTCCAACATAGATTCAAATAATAATCCTCTCTGGTATATCTCTCAACAAGAGGTCACTGCTTCAAATTTATAGGGAACTCTCTGCCTACCAAGTCAATTCATTCCACATTTGGATTGAAGGATGTTTATTCCCCCTCTTACGACAAGCTGATATCTGCTCCTCTGCAATTTTTGCACACTCCCCCCATTCTGCCCTCGGGGTGAAGCAGACCAGATAAAATCCTCTTTCACAGGACAGTCATTCAAATATTTGAAGACAGCACTCATGCCTTCCATAACCCCTCAAACCAACTTCTCCCAAGCCTTATCTTCTTCAGGTAAAATGGCCTAAAGTCCTTCAACCTATAGTCATATAGGATAGGTTTTCAACCCAGTCACCACCCTGGTCACTTTTCTCTGGACATGGTCAGGCTTGTCAAAGCCCTTGTGTAAAACATGGCACATGGAACTGAATTCAGAATTCAACTGGCATGCAGCCTGTCCAAAACAAAAGACTATAAGACTATCAATTCTCTCATTTTGGACACTACATTTCTTTATAGAGCCTAAGATTCCATTAGCTTTTTTTTTTTTTTTAGCTGCTATGACACACTGTTCACTCCTATTGAATATGCAGCCCACTAAAATCTCCATACATTTTCATTTCTTTTAAAATATTTTAAATTGTTTTTTCTATTAACAACCATCCATTTTCTCTCCATCTCACCTCTTCTAATTGAAAAGAAAAAAAAGCAAAAACAAAAATCTCATAACAAATATCCATAGCCAAACAAAACAATCTCCCACATTGTTCTTATCCAAAAATATGTGTCTCATTCTGCATCTTGACTCTATCAACTCTCTATCAGGAGGCAGGTAGCAGAGATCATTATCAGTCCATGGCCAATCTTTGCAATGATCAGTATTTTAAGTCCTTCAAAGTTATTTTTCTTTCCAATATTGTTATCACTGTATAAATTGTTCTCCTGGTTCTGTATACTTCACACTGCATTGGTTCAGTTCATACAGTTCTTCCCAGGTTTCTCTAAATCCATACTTTTCATCCTTCTCTAGTCTTTTTTCTTATGAAATATCATATGAACTTATCCTGTAATGGAGTTCAAATAGGGGACTTTTTTACGTGGGAATAAAGGAAATACAGTATCAACACAGCATCAAAAACATATCAATTAAACAGTTGTCTCAATTCTATATGGCCAAATGAGTAAATTGCAAGTCGGTTTCCAAAAATACTTTACAAGAATCCCAGAAGTTTTTAGATCTGTTGTCTAAGACTGAATTTGTGCTCCTATCTTGAGTAGGTACTGTGTCTTCATTGTTCATTCCATAGGGAAATGTCATAAATAAATATAGCAATGTACCAGTAAAATGAGGCTACCGCATTTGTTTTAATTTATTTTCAGTTTTCAACATTCATTTCCACAAGATTTTGAGTTCCAAATTTTCTCTCCATCTCTCCCCTCCCCCCACCCCAAGATGGCATGCATTCCTATTACCCTTTCCCCCAGTCTGCTGTCCCTTCTATAACTGCCCCCCTTATCCCATTCCCCACCTACTTTCTTGTAAGGCAAGATGGATTTCTATATTGCCTATATATCTTATTTCCCAGTTGCATGTAAAAACAACTTTTAACATTTGTTTTTAGAAGTTTGAGTTCCAAATTCTCTCCCTTCTTTCCTCCCCACCCACCCTCATTGAGAAGGCAATCAATTCAATATAGGTTATACATGTGTAGTTATGCAAAACACTTCCATAATAGTCATATTCTGAAAGATTAAATATATTTTCCTCCATCTTTTCCCACCTCCATTTATTTTATTCTCTTCTTTGGCCCTGTCCCTTTTCAAAAGTGTTTGCTTCTGATTATCCCCTCCCCCAATCTGCCCTCCCTTCTATCATACCTC
Organism: Phalanger gymnotis; assembly: GCA_028646595.1. Lineage (NCBI taxonomy): Eukaryota > Metazoa > Chordata > Mammalia > Diprotodontia > Phalangeridae > Phalanger > Phalanger gymnotis. The sequence goes on along the minus strand of JAQQSZ010005798.1, from coordinate 7,574 downwards.
CCCTTTCCTTCCCCTCTACTTTCCTGTAGGGTAAGATACCCAGCTGAGTACCACATTTGGTTGAAAGCAACACAAAAGAGAATAGTCTTTTAGAGGTTAAAACAATCTTAGAAATGACCTCATCCAACCTCTGTCTAATCTGCCATTTTAACAGATGAGCAAATGAAAGCCTTCCCTTAGTGAATTCTTATAAAATCTTTCAAGACTGAATTCAATAAAAACATCATGAAATCTGAGTTGCCGCCTCACACCCATCAGATTGGATAAGATGACAAAACAAGAAAATAATGAATGCTGGAGGAGTTGGGGAAAAACAGGTGTTGTTGGAGCTGTGAACTAATCCAACCAACCATTCTGGAAAGCAATTTGAAACAATGCCAAAAAAGCTATTAAACTGTGTATACTCTTTGACCCAGCAATACTGCTACTAGGTCTATACTTCAAAGAAATTAAAGAAAGAAAACAAGGACCTATTTTTACAAAAACATTTAAAGCAACTCTTTTTGTGATGGCAAAGAATTGGAAACTGAGATGGCACCCATCAATAGAGAAATGGCGAAACAAGTTATAGTATATTAATGCAATGGAATACTACAGGGTGTTCCTAAAAGTCTGGGCACATAGACAAAAATGCCTATTTTCAAGAAATGAAATGAATTAAATTTTCAACAACATTTTTATTTATTTGGAATATTAACAAATAACACCATCAATATGATTTCCATCATTTGTGATGCAAAGGGTGACACGCTTTGCAAGATTCACGTGAACTTGATGTAATAACTCCACATTGCCGTCAATTTTAGCACATTCACTCTTTATGTATTCAATCAAGTGTGTTGCATCTATGATTTTCATTGAGTACACCTCCTTTAGCATACCTCAGAAAAAGAAGTCAAGGGTGCTAAGGTCTGTTAATATTCCAATTAAATAAAATGTTGTTGAAAATTTCATTTTGTCTTTGTGTCCAGACTTTAGGGACACCTTGTATTGTGCTATAAGTAATTACGTTAGGGATGGTTTCAGAAAATCCTGGGAAGTCTCATATGAACTGATGCAAAATGAAATGAGCAGACTCAGGAGAATAATATATACAATAACAGCAACATTGTAAAGTTAATTAACTTTGAAAGACTTAGGAACTCTGATCAACACAACAGTCAACCACAATTTCAAGAAAAGACATGATCTCTCCCTCCAGATAAAGAACTGATGGATTCAGATTGTAGACTGAAACATATTTTCTTCTCTTTCTTTTCTATTTTTTCTGGATTTGGCTAATATAGGAATTTGTTTTGTACGACTGTACATATTTGTAATCAATTTTGGTTTTTTGCCTTCTCAATAGCTGCGGAAGGGGCATGGTGGAAAAGGCAATGGGTTTGGAGTCAAAGGACCTGAGCTCAAATCCTAGCTCTGTTATTTGCTTCTTATGCAACCTTGGAGGCAAGTGTGAATCTCTCTGGGCCTCAGTTTGTTCATCTGTAAGATGGAGACAGTCTAGAAGATCTTTAAGATCCTTTCCAGCATTAAACTTGATGGTCCTATACTCATATCATCTTCACAATATAATGCATCCATTTACAGAGACCCTTCCTAAAAATGACTGAGGACAAATGAAAGACCAACTGAGAAGAAGTAAAAACAAAAAATTATGAAAAATAATATATACATAAGTAATCATGACATAAATATACACTTGGATAACTAATTCTCCTCTCCAAAAGTGAATGGCAAGAAGCTAAGAGCATGCAATATAGAGAGAACAGGAGGTGAATTTTTAACTTCAGATATTTGTTATATTCACCTGTCAACACAGCCCTAAGATGCTGTAACCTTAAAGAATAAAAGGAAATATTTCAAACAATGATCCCTTTCAGTAAATTACTAGTTACACTTTAACTCGGTGCCCCGATAAAATGAATGAAAAGACAGCAAGTTTATAAGGTATATTTTTACTGGAGCATTTCACACACTGAAGCTGACACATCCACATGTTTCCTTCTGAGCACTTGTTGCAATAGGCTCTTTCAACATATGCAAAATAAAGCAAATGTTCACCTTACACTGGGAAAAGAAAGGGGCAGGAGCAATCTGGCAATGAGTCTTAGTACAGCAGTTGGTGGTGATGGGAACTTTGGTTTGGGTCACCCCCCCCCACACTATTGAATAGCATAACAAGCATAATTAAAATGCTAATATTGCTGCCTTTCCCCACAGGGTCTTGAGATAATAATGAATAACCAAAGAGGTTAAGACCTTGATTAACCTTACCCTGAAGATGACACATCCAGTAAAACAGGGAGCCTGGAGAACAATTCTGCGATGTTGATTCAGAGTCCTGACCCAGAACACAAGTAAATAACTTAACGAACCTACTTTCCAAGTGTACCTTTGTGTGATTTTTAAGACTTTGATTCAAATACATTCAAAGGTTCTACCTAAACCTTCTACAATGAAAAAGTATTTTCTGCAAGGAAAAGAATTCTAGTGGAAGGCATAGAGAGCTTGATTCTTCTTCCAGCTTAATGATGTCTGAAAAGCCTAGAGCAGATGATAGATTAAAAAATACCACACAAATTGCCCTCGTTGGCATCGTCTTGTTATATTTAGCCACTAAGAAACTGCAAACAGCTTCAAAAGCCAAAAAAGTCCCAGGCAGGAGACTGGTGAGGCCAAGGCATTTACAAACATACAAGGTCAGAAAGACATTAGCATCAGAGAGTGTTCGTCTCTTGATAGGCCAATCCCAGTTATTAAAACATCACACTTATACAAGGTACTGGCCAAACTGGCAAGATGTGGAAGTCAGAATGAAGGCTTACCTCAAGATCGTGATCACTGAACCTATTTCTGGCATCTCTACGCCTGCTCGGGGAGTCAGGACACCTATCCAGGGACTCAGAGCCTCGATTCCTATTCCGAGAGTCGGTGCTCCGACTCCGATTGTTGGCACACCCATTACATCTGCCACAACCACAGTTACAGCAAGGTCGACCCCCCATCAATCTGTGGGGTTGAACCACTCTTCAAGTTTGCCAAAAGAAAAAGGAAGCGTTTTTGTTGGGCTGAGACAGCCAGGTCTCCTTCCAGCAGTTCCTGAGGATGCCGGTACTAGTGCTTCAGCCTTGTTCCCAGCAGGAGATAGAGCTGTGTCCACATTGACTGGTCTTCCCAGGTGCCTCCCCCAAAAAACTGATGATGGGGCCACCAACTTCTCCCCAAATGGAGTCAACTGTGAGGTATTCCCAACCAGATAAATGTGTGCTGATAGTCAGGACTGGAGTATAGTTTTCACAAATCCAAGGAAATATGAAAAACGAAGCCACCCATCTACCCAGCCAAAATAATAATCTTCACCATTTGCTGGCAGCAGAAAAATACCTGAGTGGCTTAGGCCAGCAGGTCATCTTTATTGTGGGGATGATGTCATAGGAGCCACAATTCTTTTTATTCCTCCTGAGCTGTGTAAGTTGGTAGAGTTCAGATGTTGGAGGACAATAACAGTAATTACTATTTATAGAGAGCTTTGTATTTGCTCAACGCTTTGCAATCAGTTGTTAGTAATTCTACAGAATACTCCTCCTAATCCACTACAGGTTAGTTAGAATTAGCATCACCTATATCTTGCAGAAGTAGACCCGCAGAACTCATAGAACAGCAGAGACAGAAGGGACCTTGGAGTTTGCCTAATCCCATTCATACTCGAGCAAGAATCTCTTCTATTACTTCCCAGACAAGTGGTCTTTCAGCCTTTGAAGACCTCTAGTTAATTGGAACTCACTATATCTCTCAAGGCAGCCCAATCCATTTTTAGACTGCTCTAATGGTTAGGAAGTTTTTTTCTGACATCGAGCCTAAATTCACCTATCTGTAACTCTGACACTCTACTCCCATTTCTGTCTCTATACTCCACCCTCACCCTGAGTCTAAACAGAATAAATCTAATCCCTCTTCCACTTAAGATCAGACTATACTAAAGACCTACACTGATGCATCAATCTGATATGGAATTGACCTGGGACTCTCAAGGATGCACACCCCTTCCAAACTGAAATGACTTGGAGTACACACCTGATAATGGATTCTGTCTGTTACCCAAAGAACAGCCTAGCTTGGAGGTTCACAAACTTATTTGGCCTACCACCACCTTTTCAAAAATAAAAATTACTCAATACTCCCTTGGAAATCTACTTTCTTTAACCCTTCAGTGGTTTTTTAAAAAAATTGCATCATTTTAAAAAATATAAATTTTTTAAATGACATTTTAAATTTAACAATTTATTGTAAATTTGTGGAATTTTCCCTGCATTGAAATTTTGATGATGCAATATTGCATCATGTAACCATGTAGTATCATATTGTAAATAAGTCATTACACACACATATTCCTGCTGATGCATGTTGGCCTTTCCAACAATGAGAGACACACTCAACTGCCAACGCTTGTTTGTCAAGACCTATTAGTGGACTTGACCACTGATCAGTTACAACTTGCATTTTGTGTGTTTATAGTTGGAAAATAATATAATCGCTATTACTTTAACTCTTATACAACAGATGAAACATGAATGAACGGTTTTTCAAAATTTTCTTCTCTTTTTTTCTTTCCTTATGCTGTCCCCTCATTTTTATTCAACACCCCCCGACATTGCACCCAAGGCTACTACTACCCCCTAGGATCATTCCAGAACCTATGCAGTCAAAACTTTCTCCCCTTCAGACTTCATTTAACACTTTGCTTGCACCTCTGAATAAATTTAACAAATATTGTTTAAGCACCTAGAGGAGATCCTTAGAGATACAATAAGAAAACAATTCTGGCCCACAAAGAGCTTACATGGTAGTATTTTGAGGTTAGGGGTAAGAGTGAGATTTCAATATTGTGGAAGCAAACTAGCCTTGCCCTTTTCAGGAATATTAAGAAAGCATTTAAAAATTATTCTAGTCTGAAACCTTTGAACTAATCTGAAATTGAAATCTTTTCAGTCCTTAACTTCCAATTCTGAAACAATGCCCCATTCTTTCTCTCTGTTCAACCCAGGAAAGGCCTCCACTCTGAAGTAATTAGTGTGATGACTGCACTGGAACAAGGGGCCCAAGACTGATCCACCTTGACCAGATATAGGATAATTATCCTATTAAAAGAAGGAAGAAATCTCTTTGATTATTTCAGTTGGTGGAAGTCAGGGTGATAATAGCCAGGTGGAAATGAGAAGTCTTGAAGGGAGTGGTCAAAGAGGGATTGCATAGTCTTGAGAAAATGATTCTTCAAGGATATGCTAAAAGTTAATTATCATTCCGTTTGAAGAAATGAACTATTAACTACACATTTACCTTACTCTGAGCACTGTGTGTTGTGAAATAGTCTTTGTTCAGTCGTTTTTCAATTGAGTCCAATTCTTTGTGGCCTCATTGGGTGTTTTCTTGGCACAGATAAGGGGTGGTTTGCCATTTCCCTCTCCACATCCTTTTACAGATGAGCAAACTGAGGCAAACAGGGTTAAGTGACTGGCCCAAAGTCACGTAGCTATTAAATGTCTGAGGCCAGATGTGAACTCAGGAAGATGAACCTCTCTGACTCTAGGCCCAGCGCTCTATCCACTAGGCCACCTTTCTTTAAGATCTTATCACTTATGAGTTCAAAATAATTGGTTGGAAAGAGATGTCCAAGGGCATGAGGGGACTTGAGCAATTTGGATATTTTCTCTCTCTTGGATTACAATGATAAATTGGGGGTTTTTTTCGTGTTTTTAGCAGAATTATGCCCACAGTGGCTGAGTAGAGCATAGCATTTTCTTCCACAAAGTGTACACAGATAAATAAAAAAAAAAGGGAAAAAAATTAAAAATTAGAGGGTTTATGGAAGGTTTTCAGGAGGAGGTGGCACATGAGGTAAGCCTTAAAAAATTCTAAAAGGCTGAGGTGAGGAAGGAGTGCCTTTCAGACATGAGAGATGCCTACATGAAAACACAGAAAGGAAATGGCGTGCCAAATGTGATGAACAATTAATAATCTGGTCTGAAACATTTATTATTGAAGGGTAGCAACAGAAAATGAGGCTAGGAAAAATTATAATATTGGACTTGGAATCTGAAAGACCAGAGTTTAAATCCTAGCACAGCTCAGAGCAGGGGTGAGGAAACTACTGCCTTGAGGCCACATGTGGACTTCTAGGTCCTTGGGTATAGCCTTTTGACTGAGTCTAAGTTTTACAGAACAAATCCTTTTATTAACGGGATATGTTCTGTGAAGTTTGGATTCAGTCAAAGGGCCACACTTGAGGACCCAGGTTCCCCACTCTTGGCTCAGACATTTACTAGCTGTGTGACCCTGGGCAAGTAACTGCTCTCAGCCCCAGTTTCTTCATCTGTAAAATAGGAATAGTAACAGAATCTACCTCATAGGGTTGTTGTGAAGATAAAATAGGTAAAGCACTTTATAACCCTTAAAGCACTATTTAAATATTAGCTACTATTATCAGCTGGGCCATCTCTAGTCGTCCTGATCTGTATCTAACCTTTAGACCCAGATGGCTCTGGAGGATAAAGTGAGGCTGGTGACTTTGCACAGCCCTCCCTTGCTCAAATCTAATTCAATGCAAGTCATGTCACCACCTCCCTGATGTCATGGTCCTCTTCAAGAATGAAAGATGAACCTCACAACTATTATCATGATTACTGCCTAGAACACAATAGACATTCAAGAAATATTTGCTGAATAGCTGAATTAAACAATTTCTCAATCCTACCTAAGGTGTGTTGGCAGTGGGGACTGGGAGAGAAACAGAAAGACAGAGACAGACATATAGAAAGAGGGAGGGGAAGAAGAGAGAGAAAAGAGGAGAGAGAATAAGAGGCTTTAAATGATTAGATATGAGATCCTGGGTGATTTTGAATTAATGAATTAAGACCCAGTTGGACAGAAATATTAACTAAGCATATCTGGGACAACAACTTTTCATTTACAACTTAATTTGATTTTTTTTTTTAGATATCATCCCTTCATATTCAACCGACCCTGTGCTCTCTGTGTGTGTGTATGTATACGTATACATATGTATGTATATATATACATATACACATGTATGTATATATATACACATGTATATGTATATATACACACACCTACATATACACATACATAGACACACATATGTATATATATAGATATATAGATATAGATATATACACACATATATATATGGATATTCCTTTCAGCTACTATGATACTGAGGTCTCATGAATCATACACATCATCTTTCCAGGTAGGAATGTAAACAAAACAGTTCAACTTTAGTAAGTCCCTCATGATTTCTCTTTCTTGTTTACTTTTTCATGCTTCTCTTGATCCTTGTGTTTGAAAGTCAAATTTCTATTCAGCTCTGGTCTTTTCACTGAGAAAGCTTGAAAGTCCTCTATTTTATTGAAAATCCCTATTTTGCCTTGGAGCATGATACTCAGTTTTGCTGGGTAGATGATTCTTGGTTTTAAGCCTAGTTCCATTGACCTCTGGAATATCATATTCCAAGCCCTTCAATCCCTTAAGGTGGAAGCTGCTAGATCCTGTGTTAT
>JAQQSZ010005797.1:0-13775 GCA_028646595.1 Phalanger gymnotis | reverse complement strand
GGAACTCAAACTTGTAAAAACAGATGTTCAAAAACAACAAAAAAAGTTTTTGCATGCAACTAGAAGATACACAGGCAATGGGGCGTAGAAATTTATCTTGCCCTACAAGAAATGAAGGGAAAAGGGGATGAGAGGGGAGTGGGGTGACAGAAGGGAGGGCTGACTGGGGAACAGGGCAACCAGAATATATGCCATCTTGGAGCAGGGGGAGGGTAGAAATGGGAAGAAAATTTGTAATTCAAACTCTTGTGAAAATCAATTCTGAAAATTAAATATATTTAAAAAAAGATTTGCAAATGATAACTGTCTTCAAATATTTGGGAAATAGACTTTGCCTGGTCCCAGAGGGCAAAACTAGGAATAAGGTAGAGAGACATTTCCAAGAAGCAAATTTAGCCTTGATGATGGTGTTGGATGGCGTGAGAGGGTGGGATTTCCTCGCAATTGCCAATGTTCCAAGGTAGAATGGGCCCCATGGATGGTTGATCCCCAACACTGAAGGTCTCTGAGCAGAGACTTTGAAGGCCTCTGAGCTCCCTTCTGTGTCTGACATTCTGGGTGTACACACACACACACACACACACACACACACACACACACACACACACACACACACACATACACACACGCACAATATGTATTCTCACCTCCTGGAATGACCTCCTCCCTTTCTCTTTATCTATATAGTAACCATCATTCACAATCTAGTGCGAAGCCTCCTCCATTGCTTACCAAGCTGAAGCAACGTCTTTCTCAGACCTTTTTTTTTTAACTCTCACTCCCTGTACCTAGCATACCAAGTAGCTCAGTGTTCAATAAATGTTTTCTGAATGAATGCACCATTCATTAGGCAATTAATCACACACTGCCTTATGACATCTCTTCCTTCTGTTGTTGCCATAAAATATTCTATAAATCTTATATTGCTTTTTAACTTTTCACACGCATATGTCTTGTTCTCTCTCAAGGAACTCATAAGTTTATTAAGGGTAAAGACTCTGAGTTTTACTTCTTCATTTTCTCTCAGCACTTATGCAGAGCCTTGTATGTAGTAAGCACTCAACAAACAGGTATTTATTTAGACTTAAAATTCATTCTAAAGTGTAAATGGGTATCCACCCATTTCAGGTTTTGAGAGGTGAAGAGAGCATAACAGGATCAAGTCCATGATCTGAGGTGTAGGGAGGTCACAATTACGCCAATAAGAAGGTTGTGGTGGCAAGACTGAAGCCTTCTCTCCTTATTTATGACTCTGTGAAGGGCGTGCCCTGGCTCCTACTCTTATGATGCTGCTGTCCCCATATGTTCATTCCCCAAATGTATCTTGGGATCTTCGTGATTGCCTTGATGTCAACAAAGTCATGGTCTGTGCCCAGACATCTTTTGAGTTCCCCTCTTTCGATGTAAATCAAGTGTACCCCTCCTCAGGGGTGTGGGCTGCCATTGGCTTTCTGCTGAAAGTGAATCATGAGTGCAAGAGCAGGGACATATTGATTCAGTGTCTCATGTGCTTAGTAAGTAACCTACATGTTTAGTCAATCGGTTAGCACCCTCCATAGTCTGGGCTTTTAAAGCCAAAGAGAAATCTTTGCATTTCAAAATCAGGAACAGATGTTGTTTTGTTTTGTTTTCTATATGATATTTTATTATACAGTATCACATTAATGCAATGATACAGTTCTTATTTACATTTTCCAAGAAAAACACTAAAATATTCACCTATTCTCATATTTCTGAACCCTACAGTGGAGATAATATGACATAATGGGTAGAATGTGGGACAAAGAGTTAGGAAAGCCTGGATTCTGATCCAACACCAGACATTTACTGTCTAGGTGACCTTCATAAGGTTATTTAACATCTATGAGCCTAGGTTATTTTTTAATCTCTAAAATGGAAATGATGATACTTGGGGGAGAGAGGCATGAACAATACTTTGGATGGAGAGCCCTGCTTTGTATCCAGATAACCTGGATTCAAGTCCTGCTTATGTCCCTCTGTCCTTCCTTCCTTCCTTCCTTCCTTCCTTCCTTCCTTCCTTCCTTCCTTCCTTCCTTCCTTCCTTCCTTCCTTCCTTCCTTCCTGATAAATCCATAGTAGGAATCAAAACATATCTGTGAGGTCAATGACAAGAGTGAGTGCCCCCCCACCAGGGAGTGTCGATACCATCCTGAGTGGATATTCAACAATTCTCTGATTCATTTCATCAGTGGTGCCCTCTAAGTGGTGGATCAATGCATGGTCTCAAGAGCTGCATTAAAACCAAAAATACCACAGCTATGCTGGAGTGGGCAGGACTCCCGTGGGCTATGCTTTGTTTCAGAAGTGGGAACTTCAGGTTTTGGGGAACCACAAGTAATTCCAGAGACCAAAGAAATTTTGTGATTTCCTTGGAAAGGCCAGGCTTGGTCTTTTACCACCAACCATCAGAAAGTCCAAAATCCTTGTGGATTCTGCCAGCTAGCTGCTTCCTCCAAGGTTTTCCATGCCAGGGCCATTTAAATATTTGACCCAATTTTGCTGCATACATAAACTAAAGGTGATGCAGAGATTGACAATGCCCCAGTATTTTTTTCTAAATCCTCTGCTCTTTTGCTAGAATTCTTGATTTCTTCCTTAAGACATCTTATTTCTATCCATATTGCTTTTAGCTCTTAGTTCTTTGATTGCTCTTATGAACTACCCCAGAGGTTCTTGGAGAAACCTCATTTTCATTTTCTGCGATCTTTTTCATCTTCCTTGAAGGTTTTTGCCTTTTTCCCATCACTGTGAAGAATTTGTCCATTCTGCTGTTTACTTTCCTAGACTGTTTGTTTATAACATCTCTTTTTCAGCCTTTATCAGTTTTTTATCAGCTTCTTGGCTGGTTTTCCCCTTTGTATTATTTCTGTTATTGAGAATTTTACCAGCAATCTCTTCTCTTCTATTCTAGATTCCTCAGAAATAGGCCCAATACTGTTGTATCCCTTCCTTAATACCTGCTTGCATATTCTCTGTTTCTGGAGATCTATGGCCCTCAAGGGGTGTTAGTGACTCTCTGGGTTTCTTTTGAACTGCCTTCTAGAAGTTCCCTACTATGTACTTTCAATATTTTATTTACAAGCTTTACTTTCTTTTTTTTTTTGTTTTCACTATCATTTCTCTACCCTCTATCCCATAACTCTCCGTCGCCCAAAGAAAATAAAACTCTCTCTTGTAAGAAATAAGTACATTCTACATATTTGTTACAAGGCTTTGCTTTTCTTCCTTTTTCATTTGAGGGGACAGAATTGAGAGGGAGATAAGGCAGATTTTCATTTGTTGAAAAAAATTAAATTAGAAAACAAATAAGTAAAGTCACATAAAACGAATGCATGTCTGAAAATGCATATCTCTTCTGCAGTCCATCACCTCTTTGCAAAGAGGCAAGAAGGATCCTCCATCATCATACTTGTATAGACCAAGCTATGGTTGGTCATTGGACTCGTCAGAGTTTTAAGCCTTTAAAATGTCGTTCTTATTGTATGAAATGTTTTCACTATATTAATTGTTCTCCTTGTTCTGCTCACTTTACTCTGCAACACTTGATGCTACCCAGGATTCTCTGAAATAGTTTATTTTCTCATTTCTCATGGTGCAGTATTATTCCACTGTATTCATTTACCATAATTTGTTTTAGCAATTCTCCAGTAGATGGGCACGCCCTACTTTCCAGTTCTCTGCCACGACAAAAAGAAGTGCTACAAATATGTTGGTACAGATGGATCATTTGCTTCTTTCTCTGATCTTTTATAGGTCTAACTCTAGAAGTCGTCTTGTTGGATTAAAGATTGTTTTGCCTATTCTTTTAAAAATGTTATCCATTTGGAAATGTATCTTTTCGACTCTTCTGAGGTTTCCCAGAAGGCCAAGCACTATTTTCTTATTGGTTACTGGGTTTCAAAATGGAGAAATGATGTCAAATTTATTATATTTATGTGACTTGTTTGCATAATCAGTTACACAATCAGATGTTTTATGTTGAAATTGGTCTTTGTCTCGAAATGGAAAGAATCTGTAAGAAATTGGAAAGATTTACCAGTTAAATTATTGCATGTAAATGAAAACAGCCAGGGAAGAAAATCACTTCTATGCAGAAGTGACCAGTGACAAATAAAAAGAATGGAATAGGAGCGTGTGGATGCCAACTGAGTCCTCTTTTGCTGAGTATGATCCCAGTTCAAGTTGAGAATGACTCATTTTATTGGAGTTGTGTTAACTGTTGGTCAGAGAATGGTTATTTCTGTGCCTTTTCTAGCCGTAGCTTTCACTGAAAAATACCATGGCCCAGGGCATTCCCCCTTCACTGTACTCCTAGAGTAGGCTTTCCTCCATAGGGTCATGGTACAGTTTCAGAAAGTCCAGGCTTTCTATCATCATGATTATTGTTAGGAAACAGCACCCTTCATAGGCAACATGGCCATTGTACTTGGTGATCACGATAAACAGTCAGGTCATTCTATGGTCAGCAATTCCTCAGATCTTTAAGTTCAGAATTTGCCAAATCTGCCGACTTTATCTCTCCCTCATTCCCTGCCCTGACGATAACGATTCTGCCCCTTGAAAACAGCCAGGTCTGCTTGAACATTTCTGTTTCTCCCTCTTTAGCCTAGACTACCCTATCTGCCACCTGATTGGGCAGAAACTGACAAGAATGGCATAAATGGAAATTGCTAGCAGGTATTACAGAACTTAAAGGAAGAATTGCATCCACATTTTTAAATCCTGCTCAACCTCCACAATTTCTTAAAGTATAGACATGTTAGTACTAAGAAAGTACTTTAAAGATCATGGAATTGATTACTTGCAATATGTAGGCTGGTTCAGCCACAAAACAATTCATTTACCATTTTACAGCTTTATTTGTTCCCAATCCCAACACAGTTTTTTTTTCCCAGTGTAGGTGGGTATCATAAACACACAAAAAGGCTTTAATTCGATCATCCCCTGGTTGACCAGCATTGCTATACCTACATCAAGTTATAGAATACCAGAATACCCATCATCCAAGCCATCTCACAATGGGTCGGATGGTGGAATGGGCTGATATATTTTTTAAGATAAGTAACATAATAGACTGGTGTACACTAAGGTAATCAAAAAACTTTCCCCTTGAAGTCAATTTGATCATTTCTTAATTTTCTTTTCCTTTTTTCCTTCTTCCTCTGTTTTCTCCCTTTTTCTTTTCCTTCATTTCCTTCCTTTTCTTTACCTCTTTCATTTCTTCCCTTTCTCCCTCACCCTGTGACTCTCCCTTATCCTCATGAACTCTTGTTTCTATGTTTGGTATCTCCGTTTTCTTTCACTCAGTATTTTAGAGATCTCATACAAGTGACCCATTTTTCTCTTCTGCAAGGCATATGGACACCATAAGAAACAAATGTTGTAGTTCCCAACTCATCAAGAACACTGTGTCCCACAAGTCTTAATTTGAGCTGTGAAGGTGGGCGTCGAGCCCTGAGGAGGGGTAGAGGTCCAGGGTCTCAGGAAATTTCCTTCATGAAGCCATGACAGATGACATTTTGCTCAAGGCAGTGTCTTGGCTAGACTGTGGAGGTGCATTCCAGTGACACAGCTTGGACATATGTATACCCACAGAGAGACATAATAAAAAACCTGAAGAATGAAGAAATAGAGGCAGACCTTTCATAGGATGATCAACTTAGAGCTAAAAGAACAGTAGAGGTCATTATTGAAGCCTTCTCATTTTATGCCTGAGGAAATTGAGATGCAAAGAAGTGAAGTAATTTGCCCAAATTCCTCTAGGTTGAAAGTGACATGGATGAACCAGAAACTGAGCCCATGTCTCTTTGTTCCAAAATTAGCACTCTTTCCTTTGCAATGCACCTGGGCAGCTCCATTGCTGGGTTGGTCACTGGTGCTTTATAACTCAATGGGGGAAAGTCTTTCGCAGAGACTGCACATGAAATGTATAACGCAATTTTATTTGTGGCAGACAGAAAGTATTTAACACATCTCATATGCAATGGCAGTTTGCACAAGCAAAAGATTATTCTAAAATATGTTTATAAGGCATCACACTGTCATTATTTGTCCCTTCACTTCAGACAAGTGGCATTCTGTGCCCTTCCCCTGCTACTCTTGCCTCTAAAGTCATCTCTACACATGACTCTTTGGCAGACAAGCATTCTTTTAGATTATTGTTTCAGGAATTGAAGGGTCATATTAAGAGTCTGGAATCCTATGATTCCAGATTCTGCTGGGTGCAGCTGTCATGTTGGTACACCATGAACTTCTTTGTACAAGTGCTCATTTCATTGAGCTGCCTTATCACACAGTATTAATGACCCAAGCTGAGAAAATCTCTCCCCTACAATACTACCTCCCAAACTGAAGAATGATTCAAGAGAAATGAGAGCAAATCTTGAAGTCAATATACTGCAACTTCATACAAAAGAAAGCTCTCTGATCCTCTCTTAAGAAAGTGAAAAAGTGCTCTCATCCATTTTCCTTTGTCCACAGACAATAATTTAAAGGTGACAATTACTCAGACAAAAAGGCATTTCTAGTATGCATTCATGGATGGTTAGACTAATGTTTGTTCCCCATGGTCCACCTCTTTACACTGACCAGACTGCTTTCAACAACTCTTTCTCTTAGCATTTGCTGAAGGACGTCATGGGGAAATGGATGGCTTGGTGACATCTAGGCCCCCACAGCCCACCAAAACAAGTGCATGGCCAATCTCTGGAGTTTGATAGAAGAGCCACGAGTGACTATAGATCTTTAGAGAGAAAATTCCCAGTGGATGGAGTTGACATGTTGCCAACCTACGTGGGCCATTTAGTTAATTCTGCAGGAGAAAAATGGTGTGTTAAATGACTTTTTCACTTTTTAGCCAATCTAAGTAGTAACCCTACATAGATACAACCATGGTGCTAGGGACTGAGGATACAGAGGTAACATTAAAATTATCTCTGCTCTCCAGGAGCTTATCTTAGATAAATTCACCTTCATGATCTTGTGCTGATTCAGCAAATTATCTTCGACCACTGGGCTTTTCTTGTACAGTAGGGTGATCAACCCCAAAGGCAAAGAGGGAGCAAGGACCATACAAAGCATTAACAGTAAGCTGTTGGGTTTCTGTCTGCCGTGATAGTCTTACCAACAAGATGGGAAGGTCAAATTAGACTGAAGTTCCTCTGAAGATCTGACTTCAACAGAAAATGAGCCAAGAGTGAAGCATGGCTACTCCTAGATTCTAAGACAATCTTAGCCTGCATTGAGACATTTAGAGTACAGAATGAGGGAGGCACTAGTCCCATTGTAGTATGCCTGAGTAATCACATCTAGAAAATTATGCTCCACATGTTAGGAAGGGATATTAAAAACTGGAACAAGTCCAGAGAAAGGTAACTAAGATGATAAGGGGATCAGAGACCATGCCATTTGAAGGTCTCTTGAAAAAAACTGGGAATGTTTGTCTTGAAGAAGAAAGGACTGGGAGATGAGGGATGAGCTTTCTTCAAATATTTGAAGAGGAATTACAATTATTGGACTTGGCCCCTGAGCACAGAACTAGAAGCAACAGATGGAAATTTCAAAGAGACCAATTTCAATTTCATCTAAATGTTCCTAAAAATAAATGCTCAAAGTGAAATGGGCTACTCTCGAGGGTGGTAGTTGCTCCCTCCCTGGAAATCTTCACACAAAGACTGGATGACCACAACTTAGAGGTGTTGGAAACAGACTAGGAAATTATGGTCAGACCTCGAGTGATATAGTACATGAGCTGCTGACTTAAAAGCTCCAAAAATGGTTGGTCATCTGGAGTGAAGGCCCAGTACTATTAGTCCTGGGGCCTGCTTTGTGGATGGATGGCCTAGATGAGGGAATCCATTATACACTCATCAAGGTTGCCCATTTTACTGGGCTGAGATTGAGGCTCGAGGGATGAGCAACCAAAATAGCAAGAGGGATTGAAAAGAGAAAATGGAAGGAGATATTAAAAAGTAGGGCTGGAGTGTCAGCAGGTATAAATTGGGGAAGGACTTGCAGGTAGAGGAACTGACACACCCAAAGACAAGAGGACCCAAGATACCAGATGTGTCCAGAAACCAGCAAATAAAATCGTTTGGCTGCAAAGTAGACTTCAGGTAGTTGAGTAGTGGAAGATATGTGTGGACAGGGAGGCTGGGGCCTCCTCTTTGTGGAGATCACAACGAGTCCAGCCCCTCAGGCTGACTACGACTTGGGGTTCTAGGCAATTGGGAATAGGGGAGTGACATGATGGAGTCAGAACTTGAGGAAACTTACCCACTGGTGGCATGGTCCTCCACTTAGGAGGCTTTCTCCCAAAAACAAGTTAGGCCAAAGTCACCTCAGTTTTTTCATTTGATCAGTACTTAAGGGAACTGTCATCATGGGCATAGTGTAGCTATGTGTCAGCCAGGCATATGACAGAGTTGCAGACTTGTGGACAAGATGGAAATTATGAGAATCCAATGAATGTATGTTTTGGTAGATTTGTAGCTGGTTGAACCAAGCAGGGAAGAATAGTTAATGGGCTGAATGACAGATTCAAGATTCACCAAAGTCACTGCAGTGATTCTTCCAAATGAACAAGATGGCATTGAGCAAGAACAAACATGAAGCTCTGAAATGATTTGTCCATGATGATAGAGAGAGGCATGGGGTCTGATTAAAAGAGGGAAATGATTAGCAAAGATTACAAAAGATGGAAATAATGTTGGAGCAGTTGAGGAAATACAGATTAGACTGTTGGTGGAGTTGTGAATTGGACTAAAAACTTGAGAAAGCTTCTTGAGATTATGCAAATAAAGCTTCTAAGTTGGCTATATCCTTTGACCCTAAAATCCCACTATTAGCTACGGACCCTGAGGAGGTCAAAGACAGGCCCCCATATACACCAAAATGCAGATAGCACTTTTTACAGCAGCAAAGAACTGGAAACAACAGATGCTAATCGATCAAGAATGACTGAATAATTCGTAGTACGTGAATGTCATAGAATATCACTGTGACTTAAGTGATTATTATAAAGAATATAATCTTTCATGGGAAGATTTGGAAGAACTAATTCAAAGTGAAGTTTCATATTTCACCTCATTTTGACATTTTAAAGCTTATAAAACTCTACTCCTAAAGTCTCATTTGAGGAAGCCCCAGAACAGAAAGGAGAAATATTGGAGGTTTTAAGGGTATAAGGAGGGAGAAAGATACTGTAGAAAGAAGAAAATGGACACTAATAAAAGAGAAACTGCCACTACCAGAAACCTTTGGCTTATCAGAAGTAGATTTGCGTCATCTAATGAGATTTTGTTGTCCTTGGTTATGGGCAAAGAATTGTAAATATGGAGAATGTGTAAAACCCTTTTTATAATAAAAGACTGGACTTTAATGAGATAAAAGATGGGAAAGTGCTTTAGAAAAGGTCAGAAGTATCAGGTGTTATTATGATGCTGTCCTTTTAGCGGGTAGAGTTTTCATCATGGGCACTGAAACACAATCTATCAGAGTTGCTCACCAAAAGGGCAGATTTACATAGGCTTAGTTATTTTCCACTGGTAACGAATGCATTTTAAGGCTCTGTCTGCACAAAAGCAAAATACCTGTTGCTGAAAGGTGAGAAAATCAGTTTGCCCATTACTTTGTTGTTTGGCACCATGACAAGCAACTAGTTTGATTGGCCCAACAAATAGTGTTGTTGCCAGGTCGACACAGCACTAGGATAATGAAAACCATAATGGAGAGATATTTGATGCCATACCCAGGTGCCCTAAGCATAGCACAGGCCTGGCACCCCAGCCCACCTCCCACTAGTCTGGCTCCAAAGGCCCCTTCCACACAGTGATGATTTAGGGGGCTAAAAGGCACCATTATTTGAGAATACTCAATAATCTGGGCTGCATTTCTACAAAGAAACTAGCCAACAACCCCACAAAGAAACAAAGCCAAGTTGCTTTGATTAGGTGGCCCCGTCCCTAACTAGGCATTACCAGGCTCATTTCCTTGTGCAGCTCACATGTTCTATCACTGCCTTCCCCTTGGATATCCCTTTCAACCTGCTCCTCGTATCCCTCTAGTACCTCAAATGCAAATTATCTAAAACTGAACTCTGGCTCTTTGCTCCCAAAGTCATTCTTTGTTCAAACATTCCTGTATTTTGAGAGCACCACCATCCTTCCAATCAGTTGCCAAGTCTTGTCATTTGCATCTCCAAATCTCTCTTATCTGTGTCCTTTTCTCTACCTCTGCAACCACTGCCCAAGTTCATGTCTTCCTTGCCATATTCCTGGACTATTGGAATAGCTTTCTTTGTTTAAACATACATTATATGGCTATCTCCTTTTTTATTTTACTTTACTTTCATTTCCTAACATATCCTTTTCCATTTCTCCCTTTTGCAGAGTCATTTTTGTAATGTAAAGTAAAAAGAGAAATAAAAAATAGTTCTGCAAAACCAACCAACACATTGCAAAAGTGTGACATTCTATGTGACATTCCATCCCTGTGGTCCCTCCTTGCAAAGAAAGAAAGTGAGCATGTTCCTTTCCCTCCATTGTGGCCAAGTTGGATGAGTATATTGTCAGAGCTTTCAGTTTCCTTTGAAAAATCACTTTGATCACTATTTTTAGCTCTTCTACCTCACACAATGTATCCCTCCCCCTTCTGCCTCCCAGAGAGACATCCCTCATAGCAAAAATCTTAAAAAGGAGAGAAAATAGTTGTGCAAAGCTGACCAATATATGGAAAAAATCTGCTGTCTCATATGCCTCAGCCAAAGCAGTAGTGCTCAGTAAGCACCATAGTATGCAGACCACTGGGCTAGACAGTACAGAAGATGCCAAGTATAAAAAAGTCAGTATTTCTGCCTTCAGTCAATCAGTGAGCATTATTTAAATGCCTACTGTATACCACATCCTTCACTAGGCACTGAGAATACAAAGACAATGAATGAAACAGTATCTCCCCACAAAGAGCTTACATTCAAACAATTCTCAAGGCCCTTACAATATAATAAGAAGGGAAGACAACAGTACAGGTAGCTACAAACACAGTAATGCACGATGTGCACATTAGGTACAGAACAGCATTTTATGTGTGGTTTGAGAGGGAAGCTGGGGAGGTGGTTATTCACTGGGAGCCTCAGAGACGGTTCTTTTGAGGAAGTTACATGAGATGTACAGTATGGGTAGGAATTAAGCTGGTGAAGTATAAAAAGGGGTAACATCCAGGCCTAGGGAGCCAACCGAGCAAAATTACAAGAGGATTAGGAGTGTTTAGGAGGGAGGGTAAAGAGCGCGTAGAGGGTTCATAATATGAATTAAGGAAGGAAAGGGAGCATGCTCCCTGTTTGTGGAAGTACTTGAATACCAGACACAGGAGTCTGACCTTTCCTCAGTAGTCAGCAGGGGAGTCCTAGAAGATTTTATAGCAGAGGAGTAGCGATATGACAAGATATCAAAAATATAAATCAGGCAGTAGAATGAGAGCTAGATTGTAGGGGTAGGGAAAGGATGTGATGGAAGTAGGAGCAGTTGGGAGAAGATTATTACAGAAGTCCATTCAAATGGGAGCTCCTTGAGAGTCAGAACCATGGGGTTTGGGGTTTTTGCATTTTTCTATATGTCCAGAACTTGGCTCAGCACCTACAGCATTCTAATTACTTAACAAATGCTCACTGATTCATGTTGATTCGCATCCCTTCTAAATATAGCTCTATTTGTTTTGCTTGTGCAAACATTTTTTCAGTTCTTATATTCAGAATGATCCATTTTTATGTCCTTTAATCCTCTGTAGCCTACATTTAGTCAAGAATGTTTTTCCATCCATAGTTGTGAAAAGTATCCCCTTCCCTGCTTTTGATATAACCATTTCTATCTAGGCGATCAGTCCAGTTGGTGCTTATTGTAGTATATGATGTGAGGTGCTGGTCTAAGCCTAATTTCTACCAAACTGCTCTCCAGTTTTTGTCCTAGTTTTCACCAGATAGTGAGATTTCACCCATTAGTTAGAGTTCTTGGGTTTACTGAATACACTCCAGCCTTATTTTTTCTTTCTTCTTTGCACAGTCTACTTTCCAGCTAAACAGAAAAAAATTATCTCTTTCCCAAACTAGATATATTCACTCCTGCCTTCCTGCCCTCACACAACTTATTACCTCTGCCTGGAATGCTCCTCCTCCTCACATTCTCATCTCATAATTCTTGTCTTTCTTCAAAGCTCGTCTCAGGTGGTGCCTTCTCCATGAAGTCTTCTTTGAGCCCCACATTTGTTATTTTTCTCTTCCTCCTCAATTTGCCTTGTACTATACTCATTTATTTCCTTTTCATATTGCATCCTCCCAGTAGAACATAAGCTCAATGATAAAGGGAACTATTTTTATTTTGGTCTTTGTATTCTCAGTGCCTGCCACAGTGCTTGTACATTTTTGTTTAATTGGCTGAGCATACAATTTAGAACTAAAAGGAGATTCAGTGATCATCTAATCCAACCTTATCATTTTACACATCAGGAAACAAGCCCAGAGAGGTAATTTTCCCAAGGTTATAGGCTGTACACCTAGGATTCATATACAGGTCCACCGATGCCCAGTACAATACTCTTTCTACCCTGCCACATTGACTGTATGTGGATTAACTGAGATAGATGTAGCTGTAAATGATATGTTGGCCACAACGTGAATAGTGCAAGCCCTCCAGAGAGCTAGTTTCCTGCTATAGTAGGCATAGACAAGAGACCATCTCTGTAATGCCAGCTCTTCATTGTCCTTGCAGCGTACAGATTCTCCTTGGTCTGCTTTCTGCTGTCTACATTTGGGACATAGAACTATGCTCCTTTAAGATAAGGAGAGGAAGGAAATAAGGAGACCGCTAAGAGAATATAAATAATTCCCAACTTATATAACTACTTTCACATCACTACAACGTGTGTGTGTGTGTGTAATGTGAAGTATGGGCCAACCAAATATTAAAAGAATTACTACTTCCTATGCCTTTAAAGTCATTAGTTAAGCACATGTTGGGTCTGACTAGGATGAAGCATCTTATTAGTGAAGGGTTGCATAGGAAAATCTGTTTACTATGGAGATGATCATAGAACTGTATACTGAGAAAAGGTTGTGAACTGAACCTGGACATTATGAAACCTGTCATCTGGGCAATCTGTTTGCTGTCCATGCAAAGCCAAGAGACCCAGCATATTTAGTAGCCTTCCCTCTGGAAGATTTCTTTTTTTAATTTTTTATTTTTAGATTGCAACAAACAGTTCTACATAATTTTGGGTTCCAGATTTTCTTCCCTCCCTCCTCCCCTCCCTCCCCAAAAAGGCATGGAGTCCTATATAACTTCCAGGTATAACTAGGCATTGAATTAATTTACACATTTTCTCATGTCTCATGAGAAAGAAGAAACAGAACCAAAAAAAAACCACAACCCAACAACAAATACAAAAGAGAGAAGAAAAAAAAGTGGAGGGGAAAAAAGGCGAGAATGAAGTGTGCCTCGATTTGCATTCATACTTCGTAGTTCTTTCTCTGGATGTAGATAGCCCTCTCCCTCATGAGTCCCTTGGAGCTGTCTCTGAATATTGTGTTGCTGAGAAGAGCAAAGTCTGTCAGGGTTAGTCATCACAGAATCAGTATATCTGTGGTTGTGTATAATGTTCTTCTGGCTCTGTTCCACTCACTCAGCATTATGTCATGTAGGTTCTTCTAGGTTGTTATGAAGTCTGTATCATTCCCACTTCTTATAGCACAGTAGTATTCCATTACC
>JAQQSZ010005796.1:0-13775 GCA_028646595.1 Phalanger gymnotis | reverse complement strand
AGAAAAAGAACAAGAAAAAGAAATTGCAAGGGACTTACTAAAGTTGAACTGTTTTGTTTACATTCCTACATGGAAAGATGATGTGTATGATCCATGAGACCTCAGTATTAGGGTAGCTGAAGGGAATATGCATGTATATGCATGTACATATATGCATATATGTATATATGTTTATGTACATATATGTATATGTGAGTGTGTATGTATGTATATATGTATGTGTGTATATATATATGGAGAGAGAGAGAAAGAGAGAGAGAGAGAGAGAGAGAGCAAGAGCGGGCACAGGGTGAGTTGAAGATGAATAAGGGATGAGAGAGGAATATATTGAGAGAGGGAGAGATAGAATGGGGTACATTATCTCGCATAAAAGTGGCAAGAAAAAGTTCTGCAGGAAGAGAAGAGAAGGCAGGTGAGGGGGAATAAGTGAATAGAAATTTATCTTGCCCTACAAGAAAGAAAGGGGAAAGGGGATGGGAGGGGAGTGGGGTGACAGAAGGGAGGGCTGACTGGGGAACAGGACAACCAGAATATATGCCATCTTGGAGTGGGAGACAGAGGGTAGAAAATTTGTAATTCGAACTCCTGTGAAAATCAGTGCTGAGAACTAAATATATTAAATAATAAAAAATTAAAATAAAAAAATGACAGAAGCTGAAGCTGAATAAACCGATTATTTTTAGAAAAATTCTCACTTACAGTCTATAATAGTGTCAACTTGCATAAGGTTTACTCATTAAAATATATACATTTTAAACATATATATATAATGTATATAAACATATAAATATATAATGTATATGAATATATACATTAAAAATATACACATACACAAAGATAATCTGTGTGTGTATAAATTTGTTTTTCTATTGTGTTCATATTCGAAAGAAATAAAAATGTTAGTGAACAATTCAAAATGTGATTTTTAAAAAAAAGGACCTATAGATGTTTTGTGTAGTATCTTAGCATTAATATTAACAGGTAAATTATAAATTCACTTCCAAATAAAAATAAAACTATCTTTCCTCTCTCTTCCCCTCCCTCCCCACCCCCACACTTTTAGTATTTGCTAATAGAAAAGTAAATTATCAAACAACTAGGGTAAGGTCTCATTATTTAATATTCTCTCCTTCCCTCAGCCCCCCCCCCCCCCCCCCGCAAAAAAAAAAAGCTACTAGGGAAACTGGATTTCAATCTAGCAAAAATTAGGTTTAGACTAAGATCTCATCACATACAATGACAGGGTGACACTGGCTTTCTGGCTATTCCATGAACAAGACAATCCATTTCTTGTTTCTGGGCATTTTCTCTGGATAAACTCATGCCTGAAGTGCTCTCCCTTCTCAACTCCACATACTGCCTTCCCTGGCTTTCTTTCAAGTCCAAACTAAAATCTCACCTTCTACAGGATGTCTTTCCCAACTCCTCTTAATTCTATGCCTTCCCTCTGTTTGTTTCTTATTTATCCCACATACAGTTGCTTTGTACAGTCGTTGCTGTGCTTTGTTACTCTGTTTGCAGGCTATCTCCCCCATTAGATTGTAAGTTCCTTAATGGCAGGGACTATCTTTTGTCTCTTTTTGTATTCCCGGCATTTAGTATCATGCCTGGAACATAGTAGGCACTAAATTAATGGATTGAAATACCTCAATAAGCTCTGAATAGATACATAACCTAAACATAAAAGTTCTTATTATAAATAAATTAGAGCAGAAAGATACCTATTACAATTATAATAGTAGAAAAATTCATGACCAGACAAGTGATAGAGAAGATCTAAAAGATAAAATCAACAACTGTAAATTACTTAAAACTGAAAAAAAATGTTTTATACAAAATGTCAATGAATTAAAATTAGAAAGGAAATGAAAATCTGGGGCAAGGGGTGGGAGTGGAAATATTTACAGCAAGTTGATCTGACCAAGGTCTGATATCCAAGATATACAGGCATATCTCAGAGATTTTGCAGGTTTGGTTCCAAACCACCACAATAAAGCAAATATCACAATAATGGGAATCACATGAATTTCTTGGTTTCCCAATGCATATAAAAGTTATGTTTACCTTATACTGTACTGTATAAGGAACTGATTGGAATATATTTAGAATAAGAACCCTTTCACCCAAGAGATAAAAGGTCAAATATGAACAGACAGTTCTCAACAGAAGAAACACAACGATCAACAGCCATATGAAAAAAACTATTACAGATCAATAATATTTAGAGAAATGAATGTGAAAACAACTGTACTGCAATCTCACACTCATAAAATTGGTGGCTAATGGGGAAAAGGCCCTGCTGGTAGAGTTGTAAATTGGTCTAGCCATTTTGCAAAACCTATCAAAAGTGGATTCATGAAAAATTCTAAAATTTCTAAAATTCTAAAATCTAAAAATTCTAAAAACCTTTACGCTGTGACTTTATTAAGATAATTAGTCATTTCTGTTCACTTTCAAGCAAAAAAGAAAAGATCAATTTGATCACTCTTCTCTTCAAAAGGTATTTAGGACTATTTAAAGCATCAGATCAATGAAGGATGGTTTTCATTGGTTTTAGACATAGCAAGATCTCGTTACTTTTTTTAAGTTCTGTCAGTTCAATTTTTCAAAAGGAATTTTAATGAATATTTCAGTTTTTAACCAAAAATAAAGTAAAATAACATACAACAGAAAAAGTGTGATAGTCTTTGATGATATTACAGAAAAATTTCCTCTAATTATACTGAAAAGTCTAATTACATTGAGAAATCAAGAATTCCTTTACCTCTAAAACTGTACATCTCTAAAGTACACACTATTTCTCACATTTTCTACTCAAATGTGTAAAAAGGGATAGGGGATAAATAGAATATCCCGAAAATGCAAACTTTTCCACTTACATTCACTGGAAAAATATATTTCTTGGGAAGATTAAGATCAAATTGATCCAAATCTCTTTCCTCTAGTAAATTTATACAAACACATACCTTTTAGATATTTTTTCTAAATAAATATCAATACTGTCTCTAATATTATTGCATTTACCCTTGAAAATTAAGTAAGAAAATGTTTGCCTAGTGGTACTACCCAGGGGGACAAGACACAGAACCGAATAATTCTTAACCATACCTCCAATTGAGACTCAGATTATGATAAGATCTTTGTATGGAGTAAGGGTCATGAAGAAGAATTCTGCAGAATAACAAGATAATCACTCTACCTCACCAATTAATTTCTCTATCACTTACATACAAACACATCTTTGTATAAGATATACTAATAAACTCTCACAGATCTGTTATCATTAGCTTCCCTTATTTGAAAAATTTTTTTAAAAGAATAAGAATATTCACCTACATTTTAAAGTATCAAAGTTGGATTTGTATTATGTAGTTTAACTTTGGCCTCATTTGACATTGAAGCTAGCTAAGGTCATGCAAATATCAATAAAAACAGGAATTTGTTACATACACATTGAAACTTTCTATAATATAGTACTCCCTTGTCTAAAATCATAACAAAGTAAAAAAGACAACACAGTACCTTTGCATCTAATTCCTCACCTAAAACGGTGAACACAAAGCACTGTACATTGAACTTTATCAATATGAAAACTTAAGAACATTATAACAGAAACACAAACTATCTCTCATTTTAAAAATATAATTAAGATGCTTCATTAATTTCTTGTTATCTACCTGTTGAATGAGCCCTGAACCATTTATAATGCCTTTTGCCTTTCTGTCAACTCTGAATAATGTATTATTAAATGACTGGAATGCCATTGTTTGTCTGCTTAGAGAGCTTTTAAAATCTAAAGCTGGCATCAAATGGTTTACCCAGGGGAAAAAAACAGGAGGCTGAATATCCTATAAAACGCTGTAATTACCGCACAAATAAATTGCTCATAAAGATTCACTTAACAGTCAAGAGCTCCAAAAGAATTCAATGCCATTGTTAGCACACTTGATTAAATAAAGTGCTCCAGTTTAATTTTAGTTCCGAATATAAGCAAGGAAATTTGATTCTACATCTGGAAAAAGAATGGGTCAGCTCCAAGGGTGTGCTAGAGCCAGCTCATACTGGCTAATGAGAGATGATTGTTAAATTTTCAATGTGAGCACTTATACTTTGGAAATGACAAATGTTACAAATCAGGACTTGATTTATTGTTTTGTTGATTGTCTAGACTTAAGAAAGTGATGAATAAAATGTTGTAATGCAGATTAAACTTAAATATGTGATTCATAATTTTTTTGGAGATCCAGTAGTTAAAACTTTTATCAGCACACCAGTGGCTCTATATGAGGCAACCAAGTGGTTTCTATAGGTCTTACCAGAGGAGACTTAATTACCTTCCAGTTGAAGATATGAGAAATACATTCAAATGCTTTGATCAAACAAAAGAAAGACAACAAAGCAGGCAGATACATAATACTATTTAGTTTCTGCAAGAATTTTGATACTTAGATGCCAGATACTTTTACCAAACAAAAGTCTGAAAAGACATTTTCTATTGTCTATTGGTTTTGCAAAAAGATAAATCATTTGCATAATTCTTTCTGATATCTTTTCAGAGTATAAAGTTTTTTTAAAAAATGCCTAAAAAGTCACACTTTTCAGGGTGAGAGGCAATGTGCTGTATGCAACTGAGAGCTGCCCTTGGAGTCAGGAAGACCTGATTCCCAGTACAGCCTCTGATAAATAATAGTTGTGCAATCCTGGGTGTATCACTTAAACTGTCAGTACCACAAACAGTCTTCTAAGAAGATGCTGATCTCAGCTAGTATAGAAAGTTTCTCACCAAGAGCAATCACAGGTCCATTTTAAAAACATGTGTGTATATGCATATGTATATGCATTTTTAGAGTGTAATCAACCTATATTTCCCTATTGGGTTTATTTAATAAAATTGTTAGAGTTGTCTTGATGTTTATATTTTACCAAATATAGGAGGGATAATTTAAATATAATCAAATATAATAAGACACCAAGAAAAGATTTTAAAGCTATTACCTCATAAGAAATATTGTTTAGTTTATATAATGCTAAATTCCCCAAAAGCTTGCAAACGGAAAATTTGTTGTTATAACACTGTATTAGATCACCATACAAGGAATACCCTAATTTGATTCCGTAAACATAGATTCTACTGAGTTATCAGGAAACACAAAAGAAAGTCACGGTGCTTCTAAATGTTTACCTAAATCTAAATCTAGGAAGAACTGCTGGATACTTAAATAAAAATTTAGCTAAGTGAAAACTCTCTTTGTTTATTAATGTATGTTTGCTATCACTTCAGAGACATCACACTGTTACAGAAGGCTTTCTTCAAAGCCTTCACTCCGTAGAGGAGGGTACTCTTCTTTCAAAGATTCAAAATGCTGGTTGAATTACTGTTTGTCTTTGTATTCTGTTTTGCATAATTTTGTATTACTGTATGAAACAGATTTTCAAGAAAGCAGCAGCATGTCATAGATGGGATATGTGTTAATCACCTGCAATGAGGAGTCAAAGACAAACTAGATACGAGTCTCTATAAGGGGCCAGCAAAAAGACTATTCATATCGTGCATCAATTAAAATGCATTTATAAATACTTTTGAAAAAAAATGGATCGATTCAAATGTAATTAAGCTTCTTAATGGTAAGGACTGTTCCATGTTTTGCTTTTATCTGCAGCAGCTAGCACAGGGTCTGGCATACAGTGTTAATATGTGCACTGATTAATATTAAATAAACTTCAAAATAAACTAGATTCAGGTCATTCAATATATTTATTAAAGAAAAATAGAGCATCTAATTTGTTTAGGAAAAGCACTTGTTCTTCATTTAGTATTATTTTGCCTTTTTTTGCAGGGGGGAAAGCGGGGCAATTGGGGTTAAATGACTTGCCCAAGGTCACACAGGTAGTAAGTGTGTCAAGTGTCTGAGGTCGAATTTCAACTCAGGTCCTCCTGACTCCAGGGCTTGTGCTCTACCTACTGTGCTACCTAGCTACCTCCATTTAGTACTATTTTGAAAGAACTGTTTTGATAAAAATTTCCCAATTTTCTGCTTCTCTAATTTTGACTATATTGGTATTATTTGTGTAGAAACTTTATGTAATCATAATTGCCCATTTTACCTCTTGTGAACCTCTCTATCTCTTGTTCTGTCACGAAGTCATCCTCTATCATAGTTTTGAAAAGCATTTCCTTCCAGGTTCCTCTAATCTGCTAATGATATTACCTTTCCCTTTTATGTTTACCTATCTGGAATGTGACTTGATATATACAGTGTGAATTGCTAGTTTATACCTAGGTTCTGCTAGACTGCCTTCCAGTTTTCCCAGCAGTTTTTGTCAAATAATAAGTTCTTACCCCATTTTGGGTAATCTTTGGGTTTATCTTTGGATCTTTGGATTTATCAAACACTAAGCTACTGTGCTCATTTGCTTCTGTATATTGTGTACCTAATGTGTTCTGCCAATCAATATATTTATGTAGTACCAAAATGTTTTGATGATTATGACTTTGTAGTATAGTTTGAAATCTGATATTGCTAGGCCTCCTTCCTTTCTATTTTTTCATTAATTCTCTAGATAATCTTAAGCTTTTGTTTCTTCAGATGAATTTTTTATTACTTATGTTCCTCCAGATGAACATTATTATTACTTTTTCTAGTTCTACCACTGTCTTTCATAGTTTGATTGGTATGGCACTGGAGAAATAAAATGATTTAGGTATTATTGTCATTTTAATTATACTGGCTGAGCCTATCCATTAGCAATTAATATTTCTCCAATTATTTAGATTTTTATTTGTGTAAAGAGTGTCTTGTGATAATGCTTACATAGTATCCATGTGTTTTTTGTCAGGCAGATTCCCAGGTATTTTATATTATCTGTAGTTATTTTAAAAGGAATTTTTCTTGCTGGATTTTGTTTATAGTATAAACAATGATGTTGATTTGTGTGTGCATTTATTTTATGTACTACAACTTTTCTGAAGATGTTAATTGTTTCAATTAGTTTTTTAGTTGCCTCTTCAGGGTTCTCTAAGTAAACCATCAAATCATCTGCAAAAAAAAGTGTTCATTTTACTTCCTCTTTGCTTGTTTATTCTTTCAATTTCTTTTTCTTGTCTTATTACTAGCTAGCATTTATAGCACTACAGTGAATAGCAATGGTGATTATTGATACCCCTGTTTTCACTTGATCTTACTGGAAAGGCCTCTGACTTACTCTCACTATAGATAACATTGGCTCTTGGTTTTATATAGATACTATTTCCCATTTAAAGGAAAGCTTAATTTGTTCGTTTCTCTTCTAGTGTTTTTAATAAGAATGGATGTTGTACCTCAGCAAAAGCTTTTTTTCTGTATCAAATGACATAATGAGGATTTTTCTTATTAATATGGTCAGTTACTTTCATAGTTTTCTTAATAATGAACCAGCTCAGCACTCTTGGTAAAAATCCAGCCTGGTTATAGTATATAATCTTTATCATATGTTGCTTAGTCCCCTTGCTAATGTTTATTGAAATTTTTGCATCAATATTCATTAAGGAAGTTAGTTTATAGTTTTCTTTCCTTGTTTTAACTCTCTCTGATTTAGGTATCAAGACATAGTTGCGTCAAAAAAGGAATTTGGCAAAGCTCTTTCTTTTCCTATTTTTTTCAAAGAGTTTATGTAGTTCATAGGCACCAATATTTACTTGATTAACAAGATGTTTAGAACTTAGCTTATAAAGGATTTCAATAAAATCAGTTGTGTTAAAAAATAAAGCTAAAAAACAGGAAGCATAATCTAAATTTAGGTGAGGTATAACTGGACATTTTATCCATCAAAATATGGATCAAGGTGACAGTCAACTCTATTATTTAGGATTTATTTCTTTAATCAGCTGATTATTTATATCCTTTCACATTCTACTCCTCCCTCCAGATGACTTTTTGGTGCTTTCTACTTGAGAACAAGCACAATGGAGGACAGAGGGTTATTTTGTCATACTTTAATAGGTCTGTTAAATGTTTTGTATGAGAAAATATGGAATCCATTAAGTTTATGTAAGATGTCAAGATTATTTGTAGCTCTAACTTATTGAGAATATTCTTGTTACTTATTTCCATGGATCATGAAGAAGTGATTCATGTTAGTGCTAACAAATAAAAAAAAAGTACAAGACATAGTTTTCCTGAAAGATTTCCAGATATGAGAACAATTGAGAGAACAAAGCTATCTTGGTCTCAGAAAACCAAACAACAGGATCTGAAAAATAACCTTTGATATTTAGGTGTAATCTTTTTACATAAAACATGTCCCCTAACCAGGCTATCTAAAATGAACTTGGCAAAATTACTTTAACTAACCTTAATGCTACCCAAAAATTTCTTTAAAGCACTTTTAATGCACTGTAAAATAGAATACTGACAGGTGTTTTAAAATACCACAATATTACACTCAACATGTCTGGGATGGTATTCTTTTAAAGGGCCAAGTATATCACTTCCATCAGAATCATCTTCACTCTTCACACATTTCTAAAACAGAATCTACTACAGTAAGTTTTGTAGCTGCAGAGAACAAGCTATTTGAGGCTTTTCTGGAAACTGTGTTTTTAGAATTTTTCAAAACGATTTCACCCATCATCTTCAAAAAGCCCTTCTTGCCAAAATAGGTTGGTTGCTAAGAATCTTCAAGCAATTTTAAATTGTTTTCACCAAAATACTTTGGTTGCCAGTTTAATCTTCCTGCCATTTTTCAGTTTTCCAGCTGCTCTGTCCTGTTCCTCTTCAACCTGATCTCCATCTCTTGCCTTAGGACCCCAATGAAAGATTATTGTATCTAGTTCATCCCAGACAATTGGCCATGCCACCTTCCTGCCCATCCTTTCATGCTTGTTTTCTACTTCTTGCTATAGGAATAGTAATCATGACAATAAAAATGACCATCGCCTTTGGGATGACATCATTCAATTGCATCCCTGCAACTTCTCCTATCTCTAACCACCACTCCTCTATATGTTCTGTCCCCCTGTACTAGAATGAAAATTCCAAGATGTAAGGGACTCTCTTTTTTTTATCGGTATCCTCAGTACTTAGCCCTGTGTTGGGTACAAAGCACTTTCGATAAATGCTTTAGTATTCATGCATTCATTCATTAGCTCATTCATTCCTAGGTGAGGTACTACATATGGAGTCAGAAGACCTGGATTAGACTTTTGGCTCTGACACTTAATAGTTGTGGGACTATGAGAAAGGCATTTAGCTCCTCTACTCAATTTCCTTATTTGAAAAATAGGGATAGCAATATTTGTACTAACCATTTTCCAGAACTGATGTAAGGAATCTACTTCATTTAAAACCCCCCACTAACTATGAGTTTTTATTCATTTGTCTACATAAATCAAAGTTTAAAAAGTGATGAGATACAGACTTCTGTCAATTCTGACTTATTTATTTATTGATTGATTGATGGTTCAAAGGCAGTGCCTAGACAAAGAGCGTTTAATCTGAGAGCCTCAGGAAACCACATTATCACAGGAATGCATATTTAGAGCTAGAAGTGAACTGAGTTAAGATGAGAGTGTGACTCTGTCTGGTAGATCACTGTACAACAGTTAGCTAAGGCTGTAGGCAGTTTACATTTTATTCTAGAGGTAACAGGGAACCATTGGAGCTTACTGAGTAGTGGGCTGACATAGTCAGATTTGCAGTTTGGCATGAATTGGTTTGGAAGCTGTGGGATAGTTTGGAGAGGGGAAGAAATCTGAGGCAGGAAGAGCAATTAGAAGACAGCAACAACAGTTCAAGCAAGAGGAGACGGATGGTTGGGTGGTGAGGCGGCAGCTATGTAAGTGAAGAGGAGAGCTTGGATATAAAAGATGCTGTAGAGGTAGAAATGACAAGATTTAGCACTTGAATGGATATGTGGAGTGAGGGGGAGTGAAGAATAGAGGATAATGCTAAGGTTAGAAACTTGGGACAAGAAGAATCATGTGGTTATTTGATTATACTTATTTATTATAAGAGGGACTTCAATTGAGAGTAGGGTAGTTAGAGAGTTATACCAGGGGAAAGAAGGAAGCAAGGAAGGAAGATAAGTATAGCAAGTATAATAGTATAGAACCACAAGTATAAGTAAGATAATAGTATAGAACCACAAAGGTAGAAAAGGAATAGGTACAGCCATTTGCACTAGTAGAATATCTATGGCATTTCTAATCATATTTGGGCATATGTTAATAATTTTGAACTTGCTGAGTATAAACGGCATTTTGATATCACTGGAGAAAGATTTCATGAGCTAAAGAAAAATGGAACTTTGTGTATGTGTGTATATGTACAGTCATATATTTTAATGTCATCCCTGTATGTGAAGTGATTAATAAGATGTTATGATTTGATTTCCTCTTTAACTTGGAAGTCATATGAATGAATGAAGGATATGGTAAGTTTTTTACTATGTACAAAGTATTGTGCTAAACTCTGAGGATACAAACAGAAAAGCCAGTCACCTCTCTTAAAGATCCCATATTCTAATAAAGAAAAAAACCACACATATAAAGTTTCAGCTGCAAGTCAGAAGGAAAGATTCCATGGTCCTTGGGATGCAGCAACAAAGCAGGTGTTAATGCCTCTTCTTTTATGTCCTTTTCACTGATAAAAAGCATTTTACTCAAAATGTTATAAAAGTGAACGCTGAAAACTAAAACAATATTTTTTAAAAAGCATTTTACTTTCTGATGTTGAACCATTTGACAATGCCAAGGACTTTGTTGGAAAGAACTTTCTGAGTCTTCAGTAGCACTAGCCCTGCAGGAACCATTTATAGGCTGTATCTCCACAGAGATTGCTTCCCAGGATACTAGTACCCACATATATACCCCTATATACATACACATGTATATAGATTTATCTAGGTAGCAAAACATTTGGCCTATCTCTGACCTCTTAGCCCTTCCTATCCCTTTCCTTTTCTACAGCTTTTTAAATGCTTTGTTGTTAATCTTATTTATATATCTATCACTGCCCACCAAATACCTTCTCCCTCTGCTCAAGTAAAAAAAAAATCCTTATATCAAACATATGCATATATGTATGTGTATATATACATACACACATATTTTCCCAGGCAAACAAATCAAGATATTGGCCGTGTATAAGAATGCACATTTGGTTCTGTTAGGTTTCTATATTTTGAGAATTTTTTCTCCATGTAATTGAGAAATTAAGAGTATTTGGTATAATAAGAGCTATTAAAAACATTCTTTTTTTTTTTACAAGATATGATTTATTTATTTATTTTTAGGTTTATTTTTAGTTTGCAACATTTACTTCCCTAAGATTATGAGTTCCAAATTTTCTCCTCATCTCTCCCCTCCCCCACCCCAAAACAGCATGTAATATATAAAGAAGAATTAGATCCAATGGGAGAAACCACAAAAAAGAACAGAGAGAGAGAGCAAATAATATGTTTCAATCTGCATTCAGACTCCACAGTTTATTTTCTGGATGTGGACAGCATTTTCTATAACGAATCTTTTGGAGTTGTCTTAGGTCCTTGCACGCCAAGAAGAGATTGTATATCAAAGTTAGTCATCGCACAATGTGGCTATTACTGTGTACAATGTTCTCCTGGCTCTGGTCAGTTCACTCAGCATCAATTCATCTAAGTCTTTCCAGGTTAAAAACACTCTTCCTAAGTTTTTTTGGGTCAATGTTACATTTAAGGGATTGTGGGAAACTGTTCCATTTATCCAAACTTACTTTCAAAACTTATTGACATTCTGGGTATTCAATAAGTGTGGTCCTAGTGATTTTTGGCTCCCCACTAAAATGGTTGCTATTGGGTGGTTCTCCACTAATACTACCCTTAATTCCCCTTCATGAGAACCCACTAGAAGATAAGATTTTTAGTTAACTGGCCTCCACCTGGAATAGTCTTTGGATGACCTCTATCTACAGTCTCCCTGAAGAAGTAGGCAAGAATTATTACTTCCATAACACATCATGTCCCTTCAGGTCACAAACTAGATACAATTCTCAATTTCTCACTCTCATATCCAATCTGTTATCAAGTTTTGTCATTCTACCTTAAAAACATCTCTTGTATATGCACCCTTTTCTCAGACACTATCGCCACCCTAGTGCAGCCCTTCATCATCTCATACATGAATTATTGGAACAGCATGCTTACTGTTCTCCCTGCCACAAGTTTCTCCTTACTCTAGTGTATCCTCCACTTGGATGTCAAAGTGATATTCCTAAAGCTCAAGTCTGACCATGTCACCCGTCCCCTGATTCAATAAACTCTAGTAGCTCATTATCGTTTCCAGAATCAAATATAAAATCTTCTGCTTAACTTTTAAAACCTTTCATAACCTGGTTCCCTACTACCTTTCTAGTACTCTTACATCTTACTCCTCTTACATGTACTCCGTGATTCAATGACATTGGTCTCCTTGCTGTTCTTGATTCAAATGTACTACATCTCCTGATCCTGGGCATTTTCAACGGTTGTCTCCCATTTTTGGAATGTTCACTCTCCTCATCACCACCTCCAGACTTCTTCAAATCCAGCTAAAATCCCACCTTCTACAAGAAGCTTTTCCCAATCCCCTTTAATACTAGAGCCTTTGCTTTATTAATTATCTCCAATTTATCCCATTCATGTTTTGCTTATACTTAGTCATTTACACGTTGTCTCCCCAGGTACACTGTGAGCTCCTTGAGAATAGGGATTTTGGGGTTTTTTTGTATCCCCAGGGCTTAGCACAGCATAGTAGGTGCTTGTTTACTGACTTACTGACCTAAATGCAACAAATTCCATTGGCTGGAAGCTCATTCCCCTTAAAGCCCTCAAGTTGGAAGCTGAGAACTTGCTATATGCCTCTGACTTCAAGTCCCATCTTATCAACAAATGACAGAATACTGAGCATAAGAGACAGTCTCATCAAGTTAAATAACATCTGAGGTAAATAAGTATTATAAAGGACAATGAAATTAGATTTGAGGTACTCTAGTCTCTCCATTCTTCCCTTTATGGTCTTTATCCCATGGTATAATCTAACCTATTGGAACTCTGAGTGTGACATTATATGGAAATTATCCTTAACATTGTATTATTTTTCTTTCAAATAAGAATATTCAAGTGTATTGACAGCTAAAAGTCTTGCCTCAAGTATTACTTAAGACATTGCTGCCAAAGGGAAAAAAAAGCACCAAGAACAACCAGATTGGAGCCTGATGGACCACCTTGACTACATGACAGAAAACTCAGCATTTATGCAGCGACAATAGGACAATGCTCAGAGGATGCCTATGGTCGCACGAGATTCTGATGTTGTTTTCATGTGCACTATCAAATTCACCCATAAGCCTATGGGTAACTAAAGAGCTGAATGTGAGTGAAGCCACCAGCTCTGCCACCTGTTGTAGTATTACATCCTTTAGGGCAGCACTTCTTAGGGTCACGACTCACAGCTTAAGAAATACTGAAGGGTCGCAAGTAGAAAAAGTTTAAGAAGCCCTGCTCCAGGAGACCACATCCTTTAGCCAAGTAGCCACAATGACCTTTTTTCTATTTGTTGAAACTAAATGAATTATATGGTAAAATTTGCAATCGTATAGTAATCCTATCCAAATGACTACATGCTAGCTCAAATGAGTGATAAAGTATACTGTATTGTACCCTTTAAGGTATGAACGAGTGACTTTCCCTGAATCACTTTCTTTTTTTTTTAATTTATTTTTAATATCTTTAGTTTTCAGCATTAATTTTCACATGCGTTTGAATTACAGATTTTTCTCCCC
>JAQQSZ010005795.1:0-13776 GCA_028646595.1 Phalanger gymnotis | reverse complement strand
GGGGAGGAAATGGGGAGAAAATTTGTAATTCAAACGCCTGTGAAAATCAAGGCTGAAAACCAAACATGTCAAAAATAAATTTAAAAAAAAAAATAAATTAACTGAAGCTTGAAAATACTATGAAAGAGGGCTATTAAACAATGCTAAAGGAAAATGCCTCTGATTTCTGATAAGCAGAGCAAAATAATAAAAACCTTTTAAGGAAGTTGTGAAAAAAAAAGTCTAGAAATAGAAACATTTAGTAATACTAATTTGAGCCTTGAAATATCTTTGGAGATGTCAATATTTTGTTTGTTTTCCATTAAAAACTGATTTTAATCTGAGAAAATTTGGCAAACAATTAGATTTGCAGTGGAAGAGATAAGAAGGATTCAGTCATTGCTTTAAAGCAGGGTTGACCAGAAGATAAATTAGAAAATAAGATAAATTGACTTTTCAGCACAGTCATAGAATTGGAAAGTTGAAAGGATGTATAGTTTAATCCCTACTCAAAGCAAGAATCTCATATATTACAACTTAAAAAGGAGGACAATCAGCCTCTACTCGACGGTTACCATTTGATGACCTCGGAATGTGCTCTAGATGAATTTATCACCCAAAGTAGTGCTAAGCTTTGATTACTGTTATATTTTTCCCCCTTCCTATTGAGCTGAAATCTGCATCTCTATAACTTCCATATATTGGTTCTTGTTCTGCTCTCTGAAGTCAAACTGCATGGTTTAAAATAATCTCTTTTCCATAAGCAGTGATTTCAAATTCATGAATACAGTTATCATATAACCAATACCTTCTTCAAATTTAAATGACTAGAATTTTCATTTTATTATATTACACCATACCCTTGATTTCTCTCATTCTCCAGCTTGTCAATTTACCTTCTAAAATGTAGTGATTGAGAGAAACTATCTTCTAGATATAATCTTACTCATATTTTCTCTTCTCTTAACCTGGTACTATAATTAAGGCAGGCATAGGAATCATTAGCTCTTTGACAGTCATATCCCACTATATTTGCCTTACAAACCCCTTATGAATTTTTCACATAATTTTTTTCTAGCCAGGTCTCCCTCGACATATATTTTATAGCAAATTGTTATATTTTATATTATATTATGTTAACTTTATTATATTATAGATTCAATATGGCTATATTAAACCTAAGACAATGTCTATAGATAAATCAAGAAAATATTGCTGCTATTGTTGTTGTATTCCTTATTCCAAGCGATGTTTTTCCAGCCATATATAGTTTATTTGAGTAACCTTATATGATGTACTTGTACTTGTATGAGACATTTGGATAAAATGTCCTATAAAGAGTTGGAATTTAGGAGCTGGAGCTCAGAAAGGAGGCCAGAGCTTAAAACATAGATTTAAGATTCATTTACACAAATGTTAAAGTTGAATCCATGAAAACAAATTACAGTATCATGGGAAATTCTATGGAGAGAAGAGGGCAATGGGCAAAACTTAAGGAATTACTATGTCAAATTAGGATATTTAAGAAATTTATGGGCGCACTATGGCAAGTGATTTGGGATGTCTCATGTTTGTTCTCTTAGAAGTTATCCATTTAATAATGCAACAGCAACGAGAAATCAGATGCTTCCCTCCCCCTGCCCCACCCCCGCCACTGCATCATGTTTCAAACCTCCCTCAGAAAACTAGGAAAGCAGCTAGTATGCATATAAAATCAAGATTTGTACTTCTTACTAAGTTACACACTGCTTATGTGGGATTTACCTGGAATACTATCCCCATATGATTAATCCAGTTGTTGCCAGCTGAAAGCAAGCATAGCACCTGTGGTGTGAGGGCTGCTGAGCCCTTTTCAGAGCTGCTTATCCACCACCGGTGTCCACCTTTTACACAACTCTCACCTGTGGCTCCAGGAAGCTATACCATAAGCAACAGCCACAGCCCAGTGAATTGGTCTTGGTAGATGGGCTAAACCAGGTTAAGGTTAACAAACAGGACTGAAACCTCTCAGTGAATTAGCGGGGTGTCTATACCAAGTATGTGAAGACTTTCCCCAGCATAATGGGCAGATGAGGACAATTTGTTCCAGTGTCCATCAAGGTGACTGAAGCAGGTGATGTAGAGCAATCAGAGCTTGGTCAGACAAAGAAGACACCAAAATCATCTACTATATTCTGGGCCATCTCCAGTTGTCTTGACTTTTGATGAACAACAAAAAGCACTTTCAGGACTGAACAGTAGATGGCTAAATTCTGAGGATTTAGATTTAGAACCCTGGACTCAGGAGTTGTAGGCCCCAATTATTCTTAAAAATACACAAAACCTCCACATATGATGGGGTCCCTACCAGCAACCTATTCCTTAAAATTATCAGTGCATCTGTGCCATTGAACAAGTAAAAGGGAGATATGTAAACACACATAGAGCAAATATTTAGGAAGCAACATAAGATTGTACAGGATCAAATTTCAGGTGACTGAAGTATAGAGTAAGTCCTCATACTGTGTTCCCAAGAAAAGATATTAATATAGGTTAGAATGCAAGATCATCTTCCTACTTGGCTTACTAAGAAACTTAACAATTTGTACAGGATCTCCAACAACAGAGCAATGACAATTTTCCTCAAACCACTGAATAAGTTCTGTTCTACAGCTATGGAAAGCATCTAACTCCAAGGTCATGTTCTCCCAAACAATATCTGAATTTAACTTTCTATAAAAGGAAAATCCTAAAGATCAAAGTCACAGCATTTTTGAGGACCAATTTGTCTATGCATATTTCCCCTTTCCTAAAGCAAGTCCCTTGTCTCTGCTTCTCTCTCTGTCTCTCTGTGTTTCTGTCTGTCTGCCACAAAATAATGTGCGTGTGCATGTGCATGCACACACACACACACACACACACACACACACACTCCTCCCCTACTCATTGCTTCCCCTTCTCTGTCTCTCTTTGTTTATAGTTGTGTTGTGTTAGTTGATAGTATGGTTAATAGAGATTTTGAATAGTGTGAAGTTTAAATATAGTTGAAAATGGTCTTGGCTTTCATGCCATAAATCAAATCTCTTGGATCATTGTTCTATTTCCCCCAAAGTACTAGAAGAGAGACAAGAAGTATTTCCATTTTTCTAATGAAAATAGATTTTGTTTTAAAATAAATTTATCTTTCCATTTCTCATGGCTGGAGAGTGAAACTTCTTGGCATTATATTTGCACATGGTTCTCTATTTGGTCACAGTTCTACTTTTGCAAAATTCATTATTTCACTTTCATAGCTGACAACTGCACAGGTGTGAGAATATACTGACTGGCTTCCCAAAAGAAATGGGAGGAGATCAGTGGGATGAGCTACAGCTGTTTGTGGTATTCTCAGAGACAGGCATGACTTTTTTAATAGGAAAGAGAACTCCAGGGTCTTCTCTGACATCTGCTTCTCATCTCCATTTCGTTTTTGTGGTAGATGCCTGCCAGTGAGTCTGAGACACTAAGCATCACTTGAGGCAAACATCACGGGAGATATAAGGTCTTATTTAAGAGTGAGAAAGTAAAGGATGTACCCAATATAAGTAATGCAGTGCCAGGTAACTTTCTATTTTTTTCTAATCTTCTAATTTTCTAAAGAAGAAGACTGCATCCCCAAGAGGTCAAGTGACTTGCTTAGGATCACTCACGGGAAAATCATCAGAGATAGGATTTGAAACCATATCCTTTATCTCTCAGACTAAGGAATGTTTTTCCACAATACCATACTGCTTTTATGTGTGTACTATCATCATCATCATCATCATCATCATCATCATCATCATCATCATCATCATCGTAACTGATATTTACAGAATCAGGAAGTCAACTAGTATTTAGTATGTGCTTATCAGGTGCCAAAAACCATGTTAAGTGCTGGGGATACAAAGAAAGGTAACAAAAGGGCCCGTTTTGCAAACAACAACAACAAAAACCAACACACACACACACATGATTTTAGTCTCAAAACATCTACATGAGAGAAGTATTATAAGTCACCATGTCCATTTTACCTATAATGAAACCGTAGGTGAGAGAGTTTAATGGACTTATTCTAGTTCACACAACCAGCAAATACCTAAGATAGGTTTTGAGGGCATTTCCCCCTAAGTCTTAATCAAGGCTCTAGTCCATATTCGATTTCGCTACTCAATAACATAATTCACCAAGCTTTATTGAGACTGAAATATCTGTGACATATCAAGCTAAAGCAAGTCATTTCTTTTCAATGTTTAAAAAGTATATAAAATGGAGAGAGCATAGTGTCAGGCATTAGGGATATATAGAAGCCATGTGACAAAGTAGAATTAGCATTGAATGTGAAGTTAGAGAACACGGGGTTGAATTCTGGCTTTGCCACTTACTTTTTCATGGAAGCCATTTAAATTATGAGTCTCAAGGACTTTTTCAGTAAAACAAAGACATTGGTCTATGATGTATCTTATGTGCTTTGCAACTCTAAAATTCTATGATTCCATAAAAAGGAAAAAAAAAGATAGCCTATACCTTCAGGAGTAATCTATTGGGGACTAGAAGAAAAGTCCACAAACAAAAATCATTCAAGTTACAAAATGATAAATATGCAACTGAAAAGTCCTTAGTGTACTAAGAACTGTAGTAATACTTTGAGGACAAACCACATATGGAAAAGAGACCAAATATCTGTCATAAGCTAGCTGACAAGATAGAACAAAGAGGTCAGGCTGCACAGAGTGGGTGAGCTGCTTCACAAGGAATAGGGAATTATTTTAAAAAGCAGTGATGTAAGTGAGATAATTCCAGGCATAGGGGAGTATATGTTTGAAATGACATAGGCAGGAAAGGCCACTTTGATAAAATGACAATGTGAGGAACATAATAAATGATGGAAAAATAATGAAAATTCAAGAAACATGAATTGTAAGACCAATTCATTATCTTAATGCAAATATTGTATAGGCATGATACATGTATCTATAAATACAGACATACATACATAAAACTAGCTAAAATTAAGTTATAGATGAGTTGTAGACTGGCATAGTTGGAAGGAGTCTTCATACTAGGGTTCTGTAGGTCAATGAAATAACAGAAAATATATTGTCAAGAAAATCTCTGACAAGGTGGCTCAATATATCATGTTAAACTTGGAGTCAGAAGACTTGAGTTCAAATCTGACCTCAGACAGTAACTAGATGGCCAATTGATTGAGTCTTAAATTCTCCCACATTTAGTTACTTTAGCTGTAAGATGGGGATAACAGCACCCACTCCTAGGTTTGTTGTGAAAAGAAAATGAGTTAATAATGGATAAAGAACTTTGAAAACCTTAAAGAACTATATAAATGTCAATTATATTATTATTACTATCATTATTTCTTATAGCTATAATAAAATGAGTAATAGTATTACAATAAACAGTATATCGTAATAACATATTAAAATAAAATAACATAATAATTATAATAAAATTAATGACAATTAATAATCAGAATAGAAACTACTGGTATGCAAATTCTTCCTTCTGATGCCCAACCACAGCTCGTTACAGAATGTATACATGGTATGAGAGAGTTACATTGAGGCACTGAGTAAAAGCATAGTATACTAGAGTGCTGGCTTTGGTGTCAGTAAGATCTGCGTTCAAATTCTGCCCCTAATGTACACTAGCTGTATGACCCTGGGCATACCATTTAATTTCTTAGTACACTGAGACACCTTTCTAAAACTATAAATTCTAGAACAATTGTGAGAGGTAATTTCCTCACCTGGAAGCTCCCTGTATGGATGTCCTATCAGGCCCAGTGTGTATCATCCAGTTCACACACTTATTTGAAAGGGCAAATAGAATAGAGACTAGAAGGGAACATGAAAAGTAATAAATAAGTCACTCTTATTTTTAATTTATTAAAGATTACTTTTATAGTTTATTTTCATCTTAACTCCCACTGAAATTATGTTTATTTACTTTGTATGTATTATGTATCTACATATCTATGTACATGTTTTCTTCCAGTTGAATCGAAGCTCTTCAGGTACAGAGGCAGTTTAATGGTTATAATTGTATTCCTAATGACTAACACAGGGATAGGGAGTAGATTTGTGTTTTCCTAATATAAGGAATTTATAGATTGGAACCTATCTGTATAAATGCAAATTAGCAACTTCTCTATAAATTATAGACTACAAAATTTGCCAAGGGCATGGAGAGTCTAAATGACTAGTCCAAAGTCACATGGCCATGGCATGTCCAGGGTGAGAGTTGGTCTTAGGACTTCCCGCAACCATGGACAGCTTTCTATTAACTCACTATACAATGTCTGCCAGTTAAATTGAATTCCTCATGAGCTCTGACTTAGTTCCATGAAAATATACCTATATATCCACCCTAGTACCAGAAAGGATTATCTCGATGATCCTTGTTTTTAAGCTAACAAATATATCATTCCCATTCTCTTATGTATTGATAACTTAGGGACTCAAAACAGGATTGCCATGTCAGCAAAATAGTCATGATAAATAAAACAACCAAGACTGACAGCCATCAAGATGATTCATTACATGTTTTCTAATAATGGTCACAAATCAGATGCTGACTCCACTAAAGGGGTGGAAGCTATTTGAAGGTAAAATCATTAGGAAATGACATTTTTCTTTATAAGTGTCATCCTCAAGTGAGATCAATGAAGTTATCACTTTTCAGATTACATAAAATCACTACACTGCGTGACAGAATAGATTACATAAAGATGGTCAGAAAAAATAGTTTTATAGATCAAATAAAAAGAGATTTTAAGAAGAGAGGGTGAAATAGAAAATAATGATCAAAGTTGGGGAAAATTTGGGATAAATAGTGTGAGGGGAAGAGCACTAAACTTTAAAATAGGGATGTATTTCCTCATTTAAAAAATGGAAGAATGCAGTGCTCACAAATATAATTTACCTTCTTTCCCAGGTTAAACCTATGTAATCCTATGACTGCAAAATATTTAGTATATGTCTTATGTTAGTTCTTACAAAATGGTATTTAAAAGATATATTTGCTAGTTTTAAATCTAGTTATACAATAAAACAGAGTCCAAAACCACAGTTTTCTAGACAGTAACTGACAAAATATTCCTAAGAAGAAAAAAGTTTATCCTAATTCTGTTAGTGTGAAGAGCAAAGGAAGAAAATTGAAGTAGGAGAAGAAAAACATGAAGGGAAGGAGGTTAATTAGATGATAATGTGTAAGCTCAAGTAAGCAACAAAATGATTATGGAATATTAAGGGGCAGATAGGTGGCAGAGTGGATAGTGTATCAGACCTGGAGTTAGGAAGATCAAAGTTCAAATGTGACCTCAGACACTGGTTAGCTGTGTGACCCTGGGCATGTCACTTAACCCTGTTTGTCTCAGTTTCCTCATTTGTAAAATGAGCTGGAGAAAGAAACTGCAAAGCACTCTAGTATCCGTCTGCCAAGAAAATCCCTAAAAGGAGTTACAAAGAGTCAGATGCAACTCAAATAACTAAACAACTAGAGAACAGAATGAAGTGTTCCTGAACGGTACCATCTTACATGCAAATGTATATGTGCGTATGTGAGTGCTTATGCATGCATGCATGTATACATGCACAGATATATTTATACGTGCACAGTGCATATAAACATAGCTACATCCACATATATGCTCACATGCAAATGTGCATGTGTATGTCTATATGTGTGTGTGTACACACACATATATAGACACAGAATGAAGGATATGTGGAAGATTATGGGCACAAGCTTCCATTTTTATCCTCATCTGTACAGGCTGCAATTTTTTTTCTGTGAGTAAAATAGCCTTTGCCCAGCTATGCTGTATCCCCTATTTGTCTCACTATGAGAGGTTCTATTCTGAGTTCCATGCGGAGTGAGGGATAAAGTTTGCTTAGATAAGATAGAGAGAAAGCAGAGAAGAACAAACTAATGAATGTAAGGGCATAGGTCCAACATTGAATCAATAAGCACATTTTGAGCATCTTTCATGTGACAAGTCTATACATAAGAAGTATAAGACAGTTCTTGCTCTCAGACAGTTTCTTGTAAGCTCAAAAATGTATTGGGGAGATAAGACAAGATAGTTACAAAATTGCATTGAGTAGAGAAGTCAACATGTTGGAAGTGAAGTCTAGCATACAGTAAGCCCAAGAAAAAAAGATAATAAAATCTACTTTTGAATCTTAAACACTTTGTAAATAGATGATAATTTCATTTGGGATTTCTCTTTTATTATCTTTGTTTTTTGAAGAAGCCTGTTCACTCTGGATAGATAGATGATAGATATACAGACAGACAGATAGATAGACAGATGCAGACATATATCTCTATTTGTATGCCGTTATACACATATATGTATATAGATATATGTATTTATGTATACGTGTGTATACACACACACACACACATATATACTTGCACTTGGGCCATCCTACTGTATAGCTAAAATATTTTCCTTTCTGCAAATAATGTAAGGTACAATGTGTACATAAGAAACCAAATCATGGAAATGAAGAGAATACTGTGCAAGGCTAAAACACTAGCACCCAACACCACAGCTAAGTATGCTGAGTAGCTCTGAATGGGAAAAAATACAAAAACTGTACTGATCACAAGCCTAATTTTCTATGTTTTGTTACTCTTAATAGAGGGGTCAAAGAGAAGGACAACCTATTCATTGGACCTCCATGCTTTTTTCCCCTCATTTTAGTCCAATTCAACGCTTTTGTTTTGGGGATACATCCGTGGCCTAATAGCACTATGTAAAGAAGTGAAATGTGGGACAATGACTCACAAATATGTTAGACTCGGTGGGCAAAAGATAAAAGGCAATCAAGCTAATTACTCTCAGCTACAACATAGAACAGTGCTCTCTCTCTCTCTCTCTCTCTCTCATAACTTTATGATGTAAGATGAAAAACTTTATATTCCATGATTGGCATCTGAA
The DNA here is from genome assembly GCA_028646595.1 of Phalanger gymnotis. Lineage (NCBI taxonomy): Eukaryota > Metazoa > Chordata > Mammalia > Diprotodontia > Phalangeridae > Phalanger > Phalanger gymnotis. The sequence goes on along the minus strand of JAQQSZ010005795.1, from coordinate 4,832 downwards.
TAAATGTACAATGATTCTTCACTGAACTTCAAATAATAAAGAATTTTGTCTGGCTTTGTCTGTAATTTGGATCTACTTTAACATATTCAATGTTACTTCTAATTCCTTTCAAGAATGTCCCCAAATTAGTCAGACTTTTATTCCTAATGTACAGCGCCCCCCCCCGCATACACAAACACATACACAAAATTCATATTCATGTCACAACATACTATTCCCAATACTGCGGGTACCCCTTTTATATGTGGACAATTTTACTAATTGACATTGCAAAATACAAAGAAAGATTCCAGAGAAATGCTGAGAGAGCAGCCCAGAGGAAAAAAGCTGCTTAGGGTAATAATGGCATATGTGTATTGTTTCTCAGCATTTTATTTGCATATTATTAACATGAGGAATTTGAAGTTGATTACTGAGAAACCCTAATCCTTAGAAATCTTTTGTGACTATGGAATAAATTTATATAACCTAATTTTGACATACCTATTAGAAATACAGATATTGATTTTTCACTATGAGATTGAAGTAAGTCATTTCATTGAAGAAAAATTGCTTTGGATTAATAGAATAGCTTAGAGTTCACTGGGAGCCCAGACCTGAAAAGAGCTGAGCAGAGAACAGAAATGATAATTAGAAAATCATCCAGGAAGGTCTCAGGTGAGACTTGAAAGCCTGCACTGACACCAACTGCTTAGTAAAACTGACTAGAGGTCCTGACCTACTGCCTAAGAGCCCAGCAAAGGTAGTGAGTACTAAAAGCTCTGTAGAATTCAGGCTTAGGGTTTCTGCCTTTGCTGAAAGGTCAGTGGCCCAAAAGAAAAGCAACCTAGTGACACATCCCAAATAAGCGGCCTCACACAGAAGTGAAGCAGAGAGGCCCAGAAAAAAAAATGGTTCAAGGAGAGTAGAAAGCAAAGATGTCCTTACCTCTTTGAATTTCTATACAGAAAATTTCTTAGGAAAACAAGGTACATTAAAGCCCATAGTCCAGAGGTGATATTTGCTTGAGGTACCATGTTCTGTGTATGTGTCTCTAAGTTATGGTTCCTCAAGTTTTTTTTTTCTTCCCCCTCAAACAACATGTATCTTTTGTTTAGAGGTAGAATTTTATGTATGTAGAATGCTGTATTATGTTATTATTGTTGCTTCACCTGTTTGCTAAATGTTTCTGACTAATATTTTAATATTTCATAGAGTGATATTGGTTGATTTGTTGAATGAGAAGGCTTTGCTAGAGACTCAGTAGATACAGTTTAGAGTAGCAGAGAGATAGAGACAGAGACATAAAGACACAGAGAGAGAAAGAGAAAGGAAAGGAAGGAGGGAGGGAGGAAGAGGGAGAGAGCGAGAGCGAGAGCGAGAGAGAGAGAGAGAGAGATCTACAACTACACTACACTTTGAATACATATCCAAACCAAATTATTTCTGTCTAGTAACATCTAACCAATACCAAATACTGTCTTCTTCATTTTGTCTTTCCTGATCCCACCCACTTCCTGAGATAGAAGTGATCACTCCATGGAATTTCATTGATTTTTTGTGTTTCCTTATGTTTCCATTGTATGTTTTTTTGTTTCTCTTAAGGCCTGTGTACATTGATTACAAACTACTTTGTGGCAGATAACATGTCTTCTCACCTAGTACCTTTGCAGATTATTCATTATGTCTTACATATATAAATATGTACTTTTATTCAAGGATTTATGATTTCCTTATTGTATGTGACTTTCAGGAAAATGAAACAAAACAAAATGCCCCTCTTCCAGTAAGGCAGATCAGTAATTTGCCTGGGACAGTGATATGGGACACCTAGAGCTTAAATGACTTGCCTGTAGTCATATGGTGTGCAACAGGGGCATGTTTCGAATTTAGGTCTCTGACTTTAAAGCTGGCCCTCTATACACTGAGGTGCATTTCTCATCAAATATAAAGATGTTAAGACATGTTTGTTGAGTTAATGTTAATTAAAGAATCCCCATTTCTCTACCTTTTTGTTGTGTTATTCCCAACTCCACTCCAGCCATTTCTTACCAAATAGATTATACACATTTTTAAGGCCCACTTGGAGTCTTTCCTCTTCCATAAAACTATCCCAAATTATTCTGATCTTTATAGTTCTCTGAATTCTTCTATTACTACACTCAACATCATTTGCTGTCACTTAATGTTCAATTATTTAGTGTTTTACTTAATTAGAAATTACTTCAAAAGATTCTTAATTGAATTGGTTTGGGTATTCCCCTCGCCAACACAGATCACAATTCCTTACTGTCTTAGTTAATGGTCTTCATGACTTTCTATTGCCAAATAGATCCACTACTTGCTGATCAGCTACTGAGCCATACATATTCCTTGCGGCCAGGGATTGGTTTTTCTTTGTTTTCAACTCTCTAGTGCTTAGCACATTGAAAGACAAACGGTAAGTGCTCAATAAATATTTACTAACTGACTGACTTAGCTGTCTACCCCCAGTAGGCTACTTCTAGGAAAAAGAATCTCTAACCAATTCTATAGCTGAAATATTTCCAATTTGGTACGACCTGCCATAGTTTCTGCCCTCCAAAAATCATATTTAAGCTATCAATGTAACTTCAACATCTGAACAGGACTTAATATTGTTTTAATTTTTTTCCTTGTCTTCCTCATGTTCATTTTGTCCTTGTGTTCATCATATCCCTTGCCACATGTGGAATGGCACATGGACCATGTGTCACTATGATCACATCACAATGCTCTAGATGCAGACAAGGGACTTCACGTATTGTCACTGATTAAATAATCTCGTATTACTTTTGCTGTCAAATTTCAGAAATTGATAGGAATTTAATTATCTTAGAAAATTGTCGACTGTTGCCGCAATCAGCACTCTGGAATAGTGCTTTTCACAAGTATGCCAAAAATCTGCAGAATTCCTCCATTGGGAGCAGTGAGGATCTTCAGCCCATTAATAAGATTCACAGTGCATTTATAATTGATATTAGGGTAGTGAAATTTTCTCAAATAGGGCAGCCTGGAGTTAAGGAGACTCATATTTCTGAGTTCACATCTGGCCTCAGATACTTCCTAGCTATGTGACCCTGGGCAAGTCACTTAACCCTGTTTGCCTCAGTTTTCTCATTTGTAAAGTAAGCTGGAGAAGAAAATGGCAAACTATTCCACCATCTTTGCCAAGAAAACCCTAAATAGCATCATGAAGAGCTGGACATAACTAGAAATGACTGAACAAAGTTTGTCACACAGCTTTATCCAGTACAATTAAAATCTGATATTTTCTTGAAGCTCAAATTCACCTGGTCCAAGATGACTTTTCCCAACTCTGAACAGCAAATGACTTCTCCTCTCAGCATGTCTTCCACCAATTATCTATATCTATATTCATCTATATCTATAGATTTCTCTCTCTCTCTCTTTCTCTCTCTCTCTCTCTCTCTCTCTCTCTCTCTATATATATATATATATATATATATATACATATCTATCTATCTATCTAGTTGTTTATGTCTATACCTAGTTGTTCATATGCTGTCTCTTCTATTAAAATGTAAAGTCCCTGAAGGTAGGTACTGTGTTTTTACTTCTTTGTTTCTTTTTTCTTTTGCATCCCTAGTGCTTTTCACAGTGAGTAAGCAGTTGTTGACTTGAAGGAAAATGAGACGTGCAAATTTTCAAAAGAAATTTATGACCCACCGTCCGGTTCATATCTAGAGAAATCACAGATTGTGAAATAATTAATTAGAAGTAAAAACATCACCAACTAGGAATTTTTCATTCAGAAGTACATAACGTGATTTTCTGCATAGAAAAATAAAAGACACTGACAATCAAAATGTCTGTCATTGTGGCAACACCAAAAGATTCCTCCTAAAGCCAATGTTAAAATCTGATAAGCTTCAGGAAGGTTATTAATAACAATATCCTTAGAAAACTGCAAGTATTAAATGGGATATTTTTATTGATTTGTCTGAGGTGGCTGATTGAGAGTTTATCATGGTTTACTTACTGAGATGAAATGTTTGGGGTTTGTCAGCAGGTGTGTTAAATTGAAGGCACACACTTTTCCCACAACAGAGAACATCATGTTCGTTGGCAAATAAACAGGATTGAACCTTTAAGCCTCTGGAGAATTCAGGGGCACATCTCATGTTACCCATTACTTATTTATATTTTCATTCTTACTACCACCACCACCACCAAACACACATAAAGACTTCTCATTCTTGGGGTCCTAATGCTTATCTTTCTGTAAACTAAAGCATTTGGCATACCAATCAGATTTCAGCATTTTGTTTTGCAGAGACATTATGATACCGGCTTGAAATAGAAAAAAAATAAAGTCAATCAAGATGACATGATGCCATTTTGGTGGTGAAGTAAAACAAAACTTTGAAGCTAGACACTATTTATAACAATTTGATGGGCTTCTTATAGTATTTCACAATATTTCAATTGTCCTTAAGCAAACACATTGGACTGAGCTGTCTTAGGAACTGGGACATTTGTCAGGAACAAAAAGACTCAAGCCAATTAGTCCTGCTAAGAATAGAGCCCAACTAATAAATACAGTGTCTGAATATGGCAATCGTATAGACAGCAAGTCAAAATCAGACTATGTATATAAAAATGATGTGGCGTTTGGAATTAACCATGTACATATTCAACATCTTAGCTTTTTTAAATTTTGTAGCCAGGTGTGCAACCTTAATTTGAATCCTCAAGGCAACATTCTGCCTATTATCATAGTGGAAGGAGAGCTGTACATTGTTTATTATTCCATTAAATCAATGTTGCTTTTCTCTCACTGTAACCCTTAACCTGCTTCCCCTCCCCTGTTT
>JAQQSZ010005794.1:0-13776 GCA_028646595.1 Phalanger gymnotis | reverse complement strand
TAGTCTATTTTTTAAGTTGTTGTTTTCTTTAGTATATTTTTCAGTATTTTTTTTGGCTCTCCTTTAGCAAGTCATTGACTTGTTTTTCATGATTTTCTCTCATCCTTCTCATTTCTCTTCCCAATTTTTCCTCTACTTCTCTAACTTGCTTTTCTAAATCCTTTTTGAGCTCTTCCATGGCCTGAGACCAGTTCGTGTTTTTCTTGGAGGTTTTTGTTGTAGGCTCTTTGACTTTGTTGACTTCTTCTAGCTGTATGTTTTGGTCTTCTTTGTCACCAAAGAAGGATTCCAGAGTCTGAGACTGAATCTGGGTGCGTTTTTCGCTGCCTGGCCATGTTCCCAGCCAACTTACTTGACCTTTGAGTTTTTCAGCAGAGTATGACTGCTTGTAGAGTAAAGAGTTCTATGTTCCAAACTTGGGCGGATGTGCTGCCACACCAGCACTCCTCCTTCCCCAAGAACCCCCAACCTGGACTGGATGTAGATCTTCAGCATGCTCTACACTCCTGCTCTGATCTTCCACTTAATTCCTCCCACCAGGTGGGCCTGGGCCCGGAAGCAACTGCAGCTGTAGTTGTGTAGCTGCCCCACCTCTGCTGCCCCCGAGGAGGTGGCCGGATCAAAAACTCCCTGTCCCCAGCAGCTTTCCCCACTAACCTACTCTGTTGTCTTTGGTGTTTGTGGGTTGAGAAGTCTGGTAACTGCCACATCTCACTGATTCAGGAAGCTGAGCTCTGCTCCGCTCAGCTCTACTCTCCTCTGCTCCCAGCTCTGTGTGGAATAGACCTTACCCAGAGACTATCCAGGCTATCCTGGGCTAGAGCCCTGCTTCCCTCTGCTACCCTGTGGGTTCTGCAGTTCTTGAATTGGTTCAAAGCCATTTTTTTTTATCGATTTTTGGAGGGACTTGGCAGGGAGCTCACGAAAGTCCCTGTTTTCCAGATGCCATCTTGGCTCCGCCCTCCCCCCAAGAGGTATCTCTTAAAAAAGCTTGGGACAGTGTACTCTCCAACCTGGAAGCAGAGCCCCATGCTTCCAAAATGTTGAAAGTCAAGAAATAGCCTGGAAAAATGAGCAAACAACAGAAAAAATTCTGACTAGAGAAAGGAAGATCAAAACACATATTCAGAAGATGACAGCAAAGCCAAAACTCCTACATCCAAAAGTCTCAAAGAAAAATATGAATTGGTCTCAGGCAATAGAAAGCTAAATTTTTTTTTAAATCAAGTAAGAGAGGTAGAAGGAAAATTGGGAAGAGAAATGAGAGTGATGCAAGAAAATCATGAAAAAAGAGTCAACAGCTTAGTAAAGGAGGCACAAAAAATACTGAAGAAAATAACAACTTAAAAAAGAAACAAGGCCAAATAGTTAAAGAGGTACAAAAATCTAATGAGGAGAAGAATACCTTGAAAAGCAGAATTGGTCAAATGGAAAAAGATATTAAAAAAATTCACTGAAGAAAATGATTCTTAAAAATGAGAGTCGAGCAAGTGGAAGCTTGCCTTTATGAGACATTAACAATCAAACAAAAACAAAAGAATGAAAAAATAGAAGACAATGTGAAACATCTCATTAGAAGAATAGCTAACCTGGAAAACAGATCTGGGAGAGATTATTTAAAAATTATTAGACTACCTCAAAGCCATGATCAAAAAAAAAAAAAAAGAGTCTAGATATCATCTTTCAAGAAATTATCAAGGAAAACTACCTTGATGTTCTAGAACCAGAGGGGAAAATAGAAATTGAAAGGATTCAGAGATCACCTTCTGAGAGAGATCCCAAAATGAAAACTCCCAGGAATATTATAGCCAAATTCCAGAGTTCTCACATTAAGGAGAAAATATTGTAAGCAATCAGAAAGAAATCATTTAAGTGTCATGGAGTCATAGTAAATATAACACAAAATTTAGGATTTTCAAGCATTACTAATGAAAAGACCAGAGCTGAATAGAAAATTTGACTTCCAAATACAAGATTCAAGAGAACATAAAATGGTAAACAGGAAAAGGAAATCATATGGGATTTAATAAGGCTAAACTGCTTACATTCCTACATGGGAAAATGATACTTGTTACTTATAAGAACTTTCTCATTAATAGGGAGGTTAGAATGAATATATAAAGACAGAGGACAAAAAAAGACAGAGCATAGGTTTAAATTGAATATAATGGGATGATATCTAAAAACAAAATTATGGGGTGAGAAAGAAGAATGCACTGGGAGGAAGGGAAAGAGAGATGTAGAATGGGGTAAATTATCTCACAATAAAAGAGGCAAGAAAGAGCTTTTACAATAGAAGAGAAGATGAGAGAGGTGGTGCGTAATGCTTCAACCTTACTCTCATTTGAATTGGCTCAAAGAGGGAATAACTTATACACTCAATTGGGTATAGAAATCTATCTTACCCTACAGGAAAGTAGGAGGGGAAGGTGACAAAAGAAGGGGGATGCTTAGAGAAGGGAGGGTGGATTGTGGGGGGCAGTAGTCAGAAGCAAAACAGTTTTAAGGATGGATAGGGTGAAAGGAGAGAGAGAATAGAATAAATGGGGGGAACAGAATATAGGGAAAACACACTAATCATAACTTGGAAAAAAATTTAAGCCAAGTCTTTTATAAAGGCTTCATCTCTCAAACATATAGAAAAATTGAGTCAAATTTGTAAAAGTAAAAGCCATTCTCCAATTCATAAATGGTCAAAAGATATGAATAGTCGGTTTTCAGATGAAGTAATTAAAGTTATTTATAGCCATATGAAAAAAATGCTCTAAATCACCATTGAATGGAGAATTGCAAATTAAAGTAATTCTGAGGTACTACTTCACACCTATTAGATTAATTAATGGGACAGAAAAAGAGAATATTGGAGGGGATGTTGGAAAATTGAGACACTAATGCACTGTTGGTAGAGTTGTGAATGGATTCAATTATTATGTAGAGCAATTTGGTAAAAAAGAATTGGAAATTGAGGGGATGCCCATTAATTAAAGAATGACTGAACAATTTGTTGCATATGATTGTGATGGAAGACTGTTGTGATATAAGAAATGATGAGCTAGATGCTCTTAGAAAAATCTGAAAAGACTTATATGAACTGATGAAAGTGAAATGAGTTGAACATTGTACACAGAAAGAGCAATATTGTAAGATGATCAACTGTGAACGACTTAGCTGTTCTCACCAATACAGTGATCCAAGACAACTCTGAAGGATTTATGATGAAAAATGCTATCCATCCCTAGAGAAAGAATTGATGGAGTCTAAATACAGATTGAAGCATACTTTTTTTTAAACTTTCTTTATTTTTATTTTGGTCTATGTTTCCTTTAATGACATAACTAGTATGGAAATATGCTTTGCATGACTATACATGTGTAGCCTTTATCAAACAGCTTGCCTTCTCAATGAAAGGATGAGGAGGGAGGGAGAGAATTTGGAACTCAATTTTAAAAATGAATATTGAAAATTATTTTCACACATAATTGGGGAAAATAAAATATTTATACGTAAGATAAAATATATATTTAAATATTTGTGTATTATATATAACATAAAAAATAAAATACTTAAAAAGACTTATCTGTTCATTCTCCCATTTTCTCTGGGCCTTGCTAGATTCAGCTAATATGATGAAGTGAGCTGTCAATGAGAGGCAATGTGTATGAGAGCTAATCTCAGTAGAGAGCTGACCTTGGATTCAGGAAACCCTGGAATTAAGCCTTGGCTTTGATACACACAGCATCATACTGCTGTGGGCAAGTTATTGCTTGAGCTCTCAGCGTTCCCAGGTAAATCTCTAAGATAAAAATTGGTTTATATAGTATATTATCTCATTGGAGCATCATTATCTCATGAGGCAAGTGCTATTGTTACATCCATTTTACAGATGAAATAACTGAGTCAGAGAGAAGTTAAGCATCTTGCCCTGGGTCATATAGCTGAGATGGGATTTGAATTGAGATCTTCACTATTTCAAGTTGGACATTCTATTGACCATACTTTTCTATCTGCCTCTAGTAATACTTCTAATACCAAGACATGTTGCCAGATCTTGTAGAATTCGCTCACTGGTAATACCCTACACTAATGAAATCACAAGTGTGGACAAAAACCCAACTCAATGTTAATGTCAATGTCATTAATATTAGCACTATACATTAGGGGAATAGTTCTATTTTAATAATGACTTTCTGGAGATAGAGTGTCATAAACCAAAGGAATAAGTCATTATTTCTGGAACTCCCAGTATCCCCAGAAAGCCATGGAGATTTTTTTTAATGGTAGAAGGGGGCTTTCACTGTCATCTCTCTACTAGAAATTTCCCAAATCATTCTGCTACAGCACTAAGAATTCTATTGTTAGAGAATCATTCCTTTGAGGAGAACACGTCTAGAGAGGGAAATACCCCTAGATTAGACATGAAGAAATCCTAGTCTTTGTCGTGGTTGTACCTTTAACTAAGGCTATGCTCCTGGGCAAAACACTTCATCTCTGGTCATTAATTTACTAGTCTGTAAAGTAAGGAGGCTGAACAAGAATGATTAAACCTTTGCATCTCAAAAATTAGTATGACCAGAGGGGTGGCAATTTTGCAACTTGCAAGGTAGCTGGCTGGTACTCTTCTCATCTGTGGCTGGTATCCTGCTTCTGAAGGGGAGAATCATGTGCAAGGGTCATATAATAGAAAAGTATTAGGGGATTTGGTGTCAGAAGACACGGGTTCGAATGCTGACTCTGCCACTAGTAAGGGCACATAGTTTGTTGATTGTCCTTTGTTTTGAAGAGGAATAATGACTTCATGGGGTGATAACTTGACTTGCTGGTGAATTGGATTTAAATGAGGCATAGTTGCACAAAGGTATCAGCTCTCTCACTCTTTCTTCCAAAATCATCCAAGTCCAGTGGCAAGACAAAAGTCAGGACAACTGGTAATGGCAGGGGATGCAGTGGATGACCTTGGTGTCTTTGACACCTGCCCAAACTCTCAGCATTCCATAACACCTGCTACCTCCTCCTTCATGGTTATTGGAACAAATTGCCCTCATTTGCCCATTCTGCAGGGGGAAGTTTTTCACATGCTTTGGGAAGACACTGCCCTAACTCATAATGAGTTTGAGGCCTGTTGGTTACCCTCAACCTGGCTCAGCCCATCTGCCTAGATGGTTTTACTGGATGGGCGCCACTGTCCATACTACAGTTTTTTGGAGCCACAGGTACCAAAGGTAGACGAGCAACCCCGAAAAGGGCTCTGCCAGTCCTCACAGCAGAGGTGCTAGTCCTCCCAAACACCCCATACATGTATACCTGTGTGATTGTGTGACCTCTCTGGGCCTTGGTTTCCTCATTTGTAAAATGATGGGTTTACTTTAGGTGATCTCTTAAGATCCCTTCCAGTTTTAAATCTGTGCTCGTACGAGCCTCTGGATTCATGCCGTCCTCACAGCAGAGAGGAAAATCCAACTGATTCAGTTAGGGTGGCCCTATTTGTCTTGTATTGCTGATCAAGTTTGCCCCATTTCTTTGGATTAGTGCTTGCTTCTACTTCCTGCTCTGCCCATGTGTTGCAGGCAGAGGGAGCAGAACAATGATCAGATGTCGGAAGATTGGCTCTGTCAGTGTGGGAACAGCATGAAATACACTTGCATGCTGGGAGCAGCAGGGAGGAGGCAAGTGGAGGAGGAAGGAAGGAGCAGAGAGCTAAGATTCAGAAAGGAAAATGGAACACAGAAGCCTGAATGTGGAGATGGTGTGATCTGAGGCAAAAGAAGGGTGGGAGGGAAGAACATTAATGGAGGGGAATAATTTCTCATGGATATGGCATTTCTACATTTTTAGTCATCAAGTTGAAAGGTCCATTAATCCAATGATTTTTTTAAGCAGAGTTTCCTTTACATTTTCAGATTTTAAGGATTATAAAACCAAAAAAATCACTGCAAGATTGTGGGAGGACTGAAAATGAACACAGTGGGTGGACTAAGCAAGAACAGGGAAGTTGGGGTTGAGTGGAAGGGAAGTTGAGACTGTGAGAAAAAAAGTTTTGTCTTTTGTGAACTTTGGAGGTGAACTGTTTGTTGGAATGATTTATTCTGATAATCGAAGTAATACGGCCACTCTCTAGACCTGTCCATTTCCATATTTGTCCCCTGGAGGAGTCTGGGGTGGTGGCAGCTGGTCATGAAGGCAGAGGGCAGGGCAAATGGAAATTTGCATCAGAGTATTGGAATGGAATAGACTCTAACAGCGTTGACACACCTTAGTAGAATAGGAACCTGCACTTAATATTTAGTTATCGAGAAAAATTAGTCAAAATAATGATCATAATATCAGCAACTGATATTTATATAGCACTTTAAAATAAATAAAACACTTACATACACAACAGGAGTCCACCAGGTAGTCCCTCCTTTCTCTATTCCTCATCCCTTCCTGTGAGCCTCCACACCTGAAAAAGGCTTCCCCTTGACCCCAATTCCCTTTGAAAAGACCTTGATATATCCTAGAGTCTCCCACCAAAGGGGCCAGTGTCTCTGAATCTGTTTCCCATCTCTCTTACCTGAGTTTGTCTTTAAAAGTTCATTTGAGATCCAAGACAATTCTTAAGAACTTATGATGAAAAAATGCCATCCACCTCCAAAGAAAGAACTGATGGAGTCTGAATGCAGATCGAAGCATGCTTTTTTTCTTTTTAATTTTTTTTTGTGGTGGGGTCTATGTTTTCTTTTGCGACTTGGCTTAATATGGAAATAAGTTTTGCATGACTGCACATGCATAATCTGTATCAAATGTTTTGCTTTCTCAAGGAGAGGGGGTTGGGGGAAAGGAGAGAATTTGGAACTCGAAATTTAAAAAAAATCAAATGCTAAAAATTGTTTTTAAATGTGGTTGGGAAAAACAAAATATATGAATTTTCACTAAAAAATAAATCCTTATTGAGTGAAAAAGGAAAGTTCATTTGAGGAAACTTTTCCTGCTTTTTCGTCTGTTGCATTTTGTGAAACTTGTCCCAGGAATGACAAACGCTACTCCACCTAAATGATTGAACAGCAACAGGATATGCCATTAGTAGTCTCTCTGATGGTCTGAGAGTGAATCTGGGAGTGGAAGAATGGATTAGTGAGTTCATTCCAATATGTTAAGAAGGACAGATTACAAAATCAGCTCAGAGGTCATAATCATAATATGAGGGTAAAGACATCATTCTTTTCTGGGCATATAAGACAGTTGGATGGCTCCAACTGGGAAAATCATGATAGGCCTAGTTAGCCTTGGGGAAATATGATTATGCAGAATTGCTTAGGAATTTTAGGAAACTTAGGTAGATTTATTCATACTTCATATTCTTTTTGACCTTATAAATAAACTCTAGAAAATGAAATTCTGTGGTTTGGAATGGGGGTGGGGTGGGAAATAGAAGAAAAAAATAGAAGTAGCTACTGGCACCTGGCACCCAGATAAGAGCAACAGCAGAGGAAAAGGGATAGCTAATTGGCATTCAGGTATATTAGATTTTTAAACCCCAAAGTCAAGCTGTCTCAGGGTCCAGGAAGGTCCAAGAAGCTCAGGGCCTCAAGCTGGGATTTGTTAATCAGAGAAGTTTAGAAAGTAGTGAAAGGTAAAAAGTCCAGAGACTGGACTGACTCCAAGGCCCTGGGAACTTGACCTCAAGTCAGTGAGGACTAAGGCTAGAAAGATCTTTAGAAAGGCATGTAGATGAGGGCAATAGAATGAAAGCAAGTGTTCTTAACCTGGGGGTCATGGATCCATATGGGATCTATGGGCAGATTTGAGATGGGGAAAAATATATATCTTCATTTTCATTAACCTTTGGTTTTCTATGTAATTCTATGTATTTTGTTTTATGCATTTAAAAACATAAGTCTGAAAAGGAGTCCAAAGGCTCCACCAGATTGCTGAAGTGGTCCATGACACCAAAAATGTTCTGTTTCTGAATGGGGGGAAGGCCTGAACCTCTTTGAACAACCCATGAACAAGGCTCAGAATGGTGGAAAGAAACTCTGTCAGGGTTTTGGATTAAAATGGACACTTCAGAGGTTCTGGACAAGCTCTTTTCCTCCAGAAAGCCCAAATGAAAATGGCCCCAGAATAACCAATAAGAAAAACATTCATAAAAGAAGCATAAGAGAGCTTCTTGTTTCTGCAGTCTGGATCTGCAGGAAAACAAATATGGAGGAAAGAGGGAGGGGTTGATCTGGGCAAGTTAGAAACAGCTGAGGTAAACTTGGACATCTTAGAAGAGGGGAGAGGGCTACACATTAAGGAAGCCAACTCCAATTGCTATAACATGGCTAGAGGAGGCCAGAAGAGGAAATAGTATAAACCCCAGCAAACTGATCTTTCATTCCTGCCTCACTCCCCAATCTTGGTTCCCCTCCCTTCTCCTATCCCCTTGCCCCAGCTTTCTGAACTGTGGCATTGGAAGCCAGCATCAGTTCCAATAATCAGGGGGCCTGAAGCCAGATCCAGGCCCTGGTCTGTCCAAATAGAAGCAGGAGACAAAACCAGACCTGAAGGTCATTACAGAGGGAGATAGGGTCCTGTCTGTTGTACACTCCTTAGAGAATGGGGAAGCACAGCAAGAGATAGGGCTGGTGAGGGCTGTGCAAGAGGCCTGGCCAGTGTGTCTCCAGCATCCTCCTGGGACCTGTCAGGAGCACAGCATGGGGGAAGAAGCAACCTTTGATTAAGGATTATGCAAAGGGAAAAAGGAGTCTAACGGAGCCTGCAGTAGACCACCAGGAGACTGAGGCAGAAGCCAGCAACTGAGGCAGAAAGTGGGGCCTAATATCAGAAACTCTGTCTAGGTCAGGTCTTTGTCAGGAACTGACAAGGCTTTAAAGCTGAGGTAGGAGAACCTGTGGTTCTATTTACTTCCAATCTAGGGGCATGATCTGGAGATCTTAGAGCAGGAACTGGCATTTCCCGTCTGTATGTTCTAAGAGAAGGAAAAGAGACAAGTACCAGAATCTTACTATCTTTAAGAATTACAAGAAGAATTAAATAAGACAGACACAGGGTCTGGGTGTGAGTTTTTCTTTTCTGTTTTTATTTTAATAAAGGAAAGAAAAGGGATGGAAACAGGAAATGTGCTAGGGAACAATTGAAGAACTGGGATGATCTTGCTAATTTACATAAATAGGGTCCAGGAGAAGAAGCATATGGAAATACAGAGGAATGGGTGGTGGCATTAGGTATCTCCTTAGATGCCTGATCGAGATCAAGGAGCACAAGCACACATATAACACAAAGAATTTGGTGTAGAAATACATGAAATTCCACAGGGAAAGGGGAGGGGATACAATAGAGTGGAGAATTAGGGAAGGAATAGTCATAAACCAAATAAACTGTGTTTATCCTCATATAGGGATGGATTTAGTAATATTCTGGCAATGTTTAACAACTGGCTCTCTGAAGAAAAATGTAGACATGACCCACTTCTAAGTTTAATCTGCATTATCAACATTTTTTCCATCACTTTCTTAAATCTAGATAATCAACAAAATATCAATCTCTGATTTGTAATGCTTGCTGATTTCTGAGGCATAAATGCTCATACTGAATATTTAATAATTGTTGATAATTAATAATTGAGAGCTGGCTCCAGGGTACTTTTTGATGGATTCAAAAGAAAGGTAATGTAAGAACCAGAGATCAGTGTCTGACACTGGTGAAGAAAAGAGAAATAGAGGAATAGAAACAGATCGCTCCAATTATAGATTAGTAGTATTGATGAGATTTCTTTTTTTCTCCACCTCCCCTTCTTCTTTGTAAAGAGGGGCCAGAGAACAAATGAAAAAAAAGTGTAAGAAGTTATGTGAAGGAAAACAAACAATTAGCAATACTAACAGTGAAAGTGAATGAAATTAACTAAACCATAAAATGAAGGAGAGTAGCAAAATGGATTAGAAAAAAAGAATCCAACAATTTGTTAGTTAAAAGTCATGAACTTGAAACATATTCATATAGTTAAATTGAGGGGCTAGTGTATAACCTAAAGCAAATTTAACAAGAAGATAAATAAGAAAGAATTTAAAGTACTGAATAGAATTTTTGAAAAGTTAGATATGCTAAGTGGCTGGAGATTACTGAATAGAAATTGAAAGGAATATGCATGTTTTCGATTGCATAGTACCTTTTCAAATATTGACCACATACTAGGTTATAAAAACCTTATAAACAAATACAGAAAATAGAAATATTAAACATGTTCCTTAATGATCACAACATGATAAAATTATGGAGGCTGTTTTAAAATGATTCAAACTTAAATGGAGTCTAAATAACTTAAATTTGGAGAATTGGTGGGTCAAAGAACAAATCCAAGAATAATTGATAAAAATGACAATGATGAAACAATATACTGAAGCTTTTGGGAATCAAACAAAGCAGTCCTTAGGGACATATTTATCTCTATCAACACTTTCATCAGTGAAAGAGAGAAAAAAAAGATGATGAGCTATGCAATAAAAAAGCTAGAAAAAGAAGCAAATAAAAACTCAAATACAAAGATGAAAATTGAGAAATGATGAAATTTAAAATAAAAATCCATTTAATTATAAATAAAATTATGGACTATTAAAAACCAAATTGCTAGCTAATTTGATGGAAGAGAATAAAACCAAATTGCCTATGTAAAAAAAAAAATGAAAAAGGAAGACTCACAATAAATGAAGAGGAAATAAAGAAAAATATTAGGAACTCTTTTCCAATTATATGCTAGTAAAATTGATTATTTAAATAAATTAATAAATACTTGAAAAATAAAAATATCCATAATATCAACATCATAGGGAACTTAGATAACCTAGTCTCAGAAAAATAAATTGGATAAGTCATAAATGAACCCTTAGAGAAAAAAAAAACCTCCACTACTAGATGAATTTGCAAGTGAATTTTTAAACATTCAAAGAATAATTAACTTTAATTTTTAACAAATTATTAGTTATAGAGGGAAATATGACATTCTGCCAAACCTCTTTGATGAGAAATATTGGCCTGATACCAAAACCAGGGAGACATAAGACAGAAAGTTTCTATTGAAAAATTACAGACCAATATCTGCAATGAATATTGGTGCAAAGTATTACATAAAATATTATTAAAGAGACTACAATATATTTTTTAAAAGATTATACACTATGATCAATTTAGATTTATATCAGAAATGCATGGTTGGTTCAATATTAGGAAAACGATAAACATAAGAAACAGTATTAACAACAAAAGCAATGGAATCACATTAATTTATGCAGAAAAGTTTTTTTTGACAAAACATCATGCCCTTGTATGTTAAAAAATTGTAGAACATAGGGATAAATGAACCTTTGCTTAAGATAGTAAAGGGTATCTATCTAAAACTGAGAGCTAGCACCATCTGTAATGGTGAAACACTAAAGGTCTTTCCAATATCAGAGTTAAAGCAAAGCTTTCCATTATTATGGCTACTATTTAATATAGTGCTAGAAAGACTAGCTATAGACATAGGAAGTAAATGAGTACGGAGTGTGGAAATGATCACTTTCCTCTTTTAAGATTGTTGTGAGGACTTTCCAAGAGAATTGAAAATGAAAAACTATATGATGAGAATCATGCAAAGAAGGTAGTTGAGGGAGAGCTATTAAAGATAGTTGTTTTTGTTGTTGAAAGACAAAGAAAGTATGACTTTTCTGCAGTATGATTTCTTTTAAACTCAACAAGTTGAGGTGGTTGGAACTGAGTTACAAACCCAAACTGATCACCACACATCTGAAATTAATCACTCTGAAGCCTGAGTTTATATGGATATAAAATGGAGTACTTACTCTCTATTTATGTTATACCTTATTTCTGTAGAGATCTTAGGAGTTCATGGTTTATGAATGAAAAAGCATTTACCTCTGATGGCCTGGCACTTTGCTAAGTACTTACTTTGAAAGTACTTACTTTCAGCTTTTGTAGACAGCCTTTTACAATATGTAAAATTCCTAGAACTTCCTTTATTCTTCCAGACTCCTTTAGCTGCATACTCCTCTTCTTTCTCTTCAGAATTCTTTCTATTTGTTTCATAAGTATGTAGATTTTTTTTTAAAAAGAGCATACTTGAACCTCATCCCCTTTTAGAGTCTCCAGCCATAGGATTTTTTCCTACAATTTTTTTTTGAGATTTGCTTGCCTAATTTGACCATCCCAAACTCATTTCTTTTGCTATTATGAACTCTAAAGTAATCTGGATCTTTCTCATGTGGAATAGTACCAATATGTAGTAGAAAGATCCCTGGACTTAAAGCCAGGAGAAACCTGGACTTCAGGCCTGGGCAACTCACATCACCCAGTTTCCTCATCTGTTGAATGGTCATGATCACATTTGAACTACCTTCTGTAGTGAGAAAAACACTTCATTCGTCTCCAAGTACTATAAAAGCCTAAATTACTCTTACTATCAATGAAGCATTTCAGCACTTTATTGTACTTTACATTTTTTTTTTTCTGAGTATTTGATTAACCTCTAGATAGGGAGAATATGTTACTGAATATGCATCTGGCTCACATTTGCTAAGAGGTCAGCAATATCTGGAAACCTCTGAAGGTGGCCAGTATAGATAGTGGAGTGTGACACTATGAGCCAGAAAATTTCTTTGAAGTCAAATAGTACTTAACACAAAGAAGTTCTGTGGTAGTGCAAAACAAAGTTCAAAAGTTTGATTTGGTGTGCAGCCAATATAGAGGGATGTAAAAAGGACTCAGAAGATGTAGGTTCTAGTTTCAGCTAAGATACTAATGTTATGCTGCCTTCTGCAAATGGTTTTACCTATCTCAACATCTAACAGTTTCCTTACCTCTAAGATGAGGGGTTTAGAATAGATGAGCTCTAAGGTCCTTTCTCTGTCCAATATTCTAAGAATGCATGAATTCCTTTTTTTGAAGTGGCTACTGATTATATTTTTATGAGATCAATGACACATCAAGAGACCTCATTTCTAGTTAAAACATTGTTTGTACAAAACAATAAGTAATCAGTTAATTCAATCCAAAGGTCAGTCAGTTCAATCATATCTAAAAATCCCCAAATAACTGATCTTTCATTCAATTCCTAGGGATGGGATTATGTATCAGGTAAAGTTGTTTCAGGGGCATCATACAAACCAAACAATCAGTTGTTAGGCATTTTTTTTAACTTTTGAAAGTGTTTGGTCAAGTTATAGGCAGGAACAGTGGGCGGTTTTCCTCTTAGTAACATTATTTCTTAAATCAAACCTCAGTTGGCATCCAGAGATTTATATCTCTCCTAAAATAGAAAATGGCCATTAAAGTCTATAAGAAGAGTCCTTTGAAATGAATTTGAAGTCAGATTCTAGTTACTTCTCCATCCATAGATTGATTCTTACTATATGTGCAGTCACTTTTTAAAAATTTTTTTTTATTATTTTATTATTTTTTTTTTTACTTAACATATTTAGTTTTTAGCATTGATTTTCACAAGAGTTTGAATTACAACTTTTCTCCCCATTTCTACCCCCCAATCCAAGATGGTATATATTCTGGTTGCCCTGTTCCCCAGTCAGTCCTCCCTTCTATCACCCCACTCCCCTCCCATCCCCTTTACACTTCCTTTCTTGTACGGTAAGATAAATTTTTATGCCCCATTGCCTGTGTATCTTATTTTCTACTTGCACACAAAAACTTTTTATTTTGTTTTTGAACATCTGTTTTTAAAACTTTGAGTTCTAAATTCTCTCCCCTCTTCCCTTCCCACCCACCCTCCCTAAGAAGTCAAACAATTCA
>JAQQSZ010005793.1:0-13776 GCA_028646595.1 Phalanger gymnotis | reverse complement strand
AGTCAGTGTCATAAGGAGACAGAAGGGAGTAAGGTATTAGAAGACTGGAAAAATAGGAGGGGGCCAAGTTATGAAGGACTGAGAACAATCAGAAGATTTTGCATTTGATCCTGAGAGGCTTTAGAGATTACTGAGTATGGGAATGCATGTTATTAGACTGCGACAAAGTCTATGAGGGAAGTAGCAAGAAAGAGAAGAGCAGAACTCATATATTTATAGAACTTTAAGGTTTACAAAATATTACAAATTATTTTACCCATAAAGAAACTGAGGCTCATACACATTGAGTGCTTTGTCTACAATCACACTGGAGTAAGTGTCCTAGCCAGGATTCAAACCCACGTCACTCCAGAATCAAAGTTTAGCTTTCTTTCCATGGTCCAATGATGCTTTTCATATCCATCTGCCCCCAATTCTAACTTTAATTCTCCTCCCCAATATAAAAAATAATCTACTTTCATCTTCAAGGGCCACAACAAATTGGATCTTTAGATAGTACTTGTGGGATTTATTTCTCCTACATTTTTTCTACGTTCCTTTCAAAGTTATTCATTTTTCACTCTGCTCCCCAAAACAGCTTCATAAAACACAAGTCAGTGTCACTCTTCTGCTACCTTGCTGACTTATCAATCAGGACAGCACTGTCCCAGGAGAGAAGACTAAAGTTAAACCAAACAAAATATAGGCCACATTTTGGGGCAGGGCAGGGGGAGGAGAAGGCCTTAAGCATAAGAATAGAAGGGCTTTTCTTTAATATGTTTAAAAGCATTTACCTAAAACCAAGCACTATGATTATTTGTAATGGAAAATCATTAGAAGCCTTCCCAAAAAGCATAGGAGTAAAGCAAGGATGCTTTCTGACTCCACTATTATTTGATAGTATTAGAAATGCTAGCTAAAGCAATAAAATTAAATTAAAATAATAAGAAAACAATCATCAACAAAGGAGAGGAAAAGCTACCTTGATTTACAGATGTTACAATTGCTTAATTAGAAAACCATAGGTCAATTAAAAAAACAGAGACAATATCTTCAGCAACATGGCAGGGTATAAAATAAATTTATGCAATGTATGGTGCTTTGGTATATAACTAATAAAAGACAAGAGGAAAAGATTGAAAGAGAAATTTCATGGAAAATAACTATAATAAGCATAAAATATCTGGAAATTTACCCACAAGAAACCACAGGATTTAGATAAATATAGCTACGGTATAATATTTACAGAAAAAAGGAAGTCAAAAAATTGGAGCGACATCCATGGTTGGGCCAAGTCAATATAATAAATAATGATCATAGTACCCAAATTAATCTAGAAATTTAACGCTGTACCAAATTGCCAAGGAAATTACTTTATAAGATTAGGCAGCATAATAACAAAATTTGTTTGGAGGAGCAAAAGTCCAAATTGTTTTGAGCGATAATAGGAAAAAAGGAGAAATAAAGGAAGGTCTAGCATTTTTTGTCTCAAATTATATCCCAAAGCAGTAAATACTTGTTTAAAATGGAATCTTAGATCAGTGTAAGAGATTCAATAAACAAATCCTAGGAACAAGTGAGTATAGAAGCCTATTCATTCAATAAACCTTAAAGCATAAGTTCCTGGAGGAAGAACTCTTTATTAGAAAAAAAAACTAACAGAAAAAAAGTAGAAAAGTTTGTTACGACATGTATTTACAGCAGAATTTTACATCATATGGCAAAATATATTCCAGATGGATAAATGAGATAAATAAAATCACATTATGATAAATTTAGGAACAGTGGTTATCTTTCAAAACTATGGATGGGGAAAGACAATACATATTATGAGATAGAATCAGTTGTGAAAGACAAAATAAATTTCTGTTATATAAAAAATTCTGTTATATAAAATCGAAAAGCTTTTGCACAAAGAAAATCAATGTAGCCAGAATAAGAGAAGATATAGATTAGAAAAAAAAAGTCTGTAACAAGCATTTCTGATAAAAGTCTGGCACTATGTATTATGATAAATATAAAGAATTCAAAGAAACACTATGAACTGATGCAGAGAAAACAGAAAAATAAAGAGTAATATATGTGACTAAAAAGATCGTAATTAAAGAGAACACTAAAAAGCAGCAAAATTCAGGAACACACAGGGGACAGCGTGTTCCAGTTATTAATATTAAAGCACATACACAGCAAATAAAGCAAAAAGGGAAATATATACGTACTATCAGCTGCAATCTTATAATTAAATAGTTTTCCTTAGTTTTTTTTTTTATGGTAAAGTCCGTGATATGTTATTTGTTAGTAAGTGATCAATAGGTCAAAAGAAAAAGAATCAATGGAAACATTAAAAAAGGAAAACACTGGCATATGACATTAGTCAATGTTATCAGACAAAATGACCTAATTTGCAAATGGAGTAAGAAGAGATAGAAGAGATAGTAATAGCAGCAGCTTTCTGAGAGAGAAAGTCATCCACAGAAGAGTATGCTTTAAAAATCACACCACATGAAACTGAGTGTATCCTTTTTTCTCTCTTGGTTGTGTTTCTCACATACATGACAGTGAAAACTGGTAGTGCAATTCAAGTCAGTCAATGACAATATTGCTTTGAATCCAATAATGTAAGAAGCATTTAATTCCCTACTGCATACAGAATACTGTATTAAGGCCCTGAATTTTCAAATTTAAAATAATATGGAGCCCTTTCTTCATGGTCCTTACAATCTGGAAAGGAGATAGGCCTGATAAAAATACACCAAAATAAACCATAATACAAAGTAATATATGCTGATGAGAGGTACCATAGTATAGTGAATGGAAAGATAGGCTCTGGAAACAGGAAGTCCTGGGTTCAAAACCCTCCTCTGACACATACTGCTTATAGGACCTTGGGCAATTGATTTAACCTCTTAGTGTTCGAGGCAACTCTTTAAAACTGTAAGTTTCAGTGAAGGTGCCAACCTGCTGTGCTGTTAAGCAAGATTGTCTCATTAGCATGGCTTTTGTTTCTTTTGAGTGGAAGTACTTTCAGCTGTTAAGTGCTAAGCCCCAGGCCCAGGGCCCTGTCAGGTGTGAAACCTGTGTGGGTGTTGATTGGTGACTTAGGAGGGGCCAGCTCGGGAACCAATGGTCTCTGGTCATTGAGGCGGGGCTTGAGAACACCAGAGGCTCGGCTGCAAGGAAAGATGAGCCAAGAGACAGTTTCAGCAGAAGCGGAAGCTGCTGCGGAAACTGGAAGCTGCGGAAGCAGGAAGCTGCGGAAGCCAGAAGCTGCGGAGGCAGGAAGCTGCGGGAAGCAGGGCTTACCCGTGTGTAGACCAGGAGTGCGAGCAGGAACGTGAGGCCAGTAAAATGATTTGGCTAAATACTATCTTGTTTTCCTGTGGCCTCCTGGTTACTCTTGTGAAATGGGCTTTCTGGGCCTGGAGTCCTTTTGTCAAGATGTTGGAACGGGGAGGCTGGTTCACGGTTCTGCTGTGGTGGGGCCTAAATAAATTTCTTGTTGTTTTCTCCTTAGAGAATCTCTCATACCTTGCTATTTCGAACCATTCAAACATATACATGATTATATTTGAGATTATAAATTCGGCCTTCCTACTACACCTGCATTGGCAGAAGGAGTACCGGACTATAGGGAGCTTCCTAAACTAATGAAAGCCTGCATCCAACCCCAATTGCCATGGTAAATGCATAAGAGAAGGGGAAAAGTAACATGGGAGAGTAAAAGGGGTAAAGAACATCCCCAACTGAGAAGATACAGCAAGGTTTCCAGAGGTGATACCATCTGAGTTAGATTTAAAATCCAACAAGTTGAGGAGGCTGATTATTGAATGAGTAAAGGTATAGAGTCATTAGAATAATGCTTTGACTGGAGCAGAACTTGTAGAGGGAACTAAATGAGATAAGCAGGAAGCTTATGGAGCTAAGGCTATTTTTGTTTTTGTTTTTAAAATAAAATAAAACTTTATTTTAAAATGTAAAATCATTCTTAGCTGGGACCATACAAAAACAAATAGCTGGCCAGCTCCAGCTTATGAGCTCCTCTTCTCTACTGCTTCACTTGACCTCATCAGCTCCCAGGGGTTTAATTGTCATCTCTATGCTGATTCTCAAAACTATTTTTCCATATGTAACCTCTCTGCTGACTTTCAGTCTTCCATCTCCAACTGCTTTTCAATCATCTCAAACTGGCTGTCCAGTAAACACTTCAAACTCCACATATCCAAAACTGAATTCATTATATTTCCCCCTAAACTGTTCTCCTTCTGAACTTTCCTATCACCAAGTGCACCATTATCCTCCCATTCCCCCAGGTTTATAACGTAGATGTCATCCTCAACTCCTCACCCCCAAATCCAATCTGTTGCCAAGGCCTATTGATTTCACCTATGCAACATCTCTCCAATATGTCCCCTTATCTCCTCTAACACCGGCACCACTCTAGTATAGACCTTCATCTCTTCATACCTGAGTTGTTGTAATAATACCCTGCTAGTGGATCTGCCTGCCTCAAGTATCCCACCCCTCCAGCCCTTTCTCCACTTAGAGGTCAAAGTGATGTTCCTAAAGCACAGATCTGACACATCATACCCCTCCTCAATAAACTCCTGTGGCTCCCTATAACCTCCTATATCACATCTGCTGTTTGGCTTTCAAAATCCTCTGGAACCTTCCCCCACACACAGACCTTCCCAGTCTTCTTACACCTTAACCTTGCCCCCACCCCGTCCTCTGTGATCCAGTGACACTGTCTTCCTTCTCAAACAAGGTGCCCCATCTTCGAACTTCAGGCATCTTCGCTCGTTGTCCATCTTACCAGAATACTCTCCCTCTTCTATCTCCTGGCTTCTCCAGCTTGCTTCAAGTCCTAGTGAAAATCCCGCCTTCTTCAGAAAGCCTTCACCAACTTCTCTTAATTCCGGTGCCCTCCCTCAGTTGATTATTTCCAATTTATCCTAGTTATGGCTTGCTTGTACATAGTAGCTTTCACGTTGTCTACCCCATTAGACTGTGAGTGAGCTCCTTGAGAGCAGAGACTGTCTTTTACCTTTCTCTACACCCCCAACATGGTGTCCAGCACATAGTTGTTGTATTGTTAAGCCATTTTCAGTCATGCCCAACTTTTCGGGACCCCTTTTTGGGTGATTTCTTAGCAAAGACACTGGAGTGTTTTGCCATTTCTTTCTTCAGCCCATTTTACAGATGATGAAAATGAGGCAAAGTAGGGGTAAGTGACTTGTCCAGGGTCACATAGCTAAGGTCTGAGACCAGATTTGAACGCAGAAAGATGAGTCTTCCTTCGGGCCCGGGATTTTATCCATTGGGGCATGTAGCTGGCCCCTACAAGTAGGTACAAAGGTATATAAAGAATTATCTCCCTGTGACACTCTGAGGTACTGGTTTGTGAAGCCAGGCCTTTTCTGCTAGTGATAGTAGCGCTAATGTTCTCTGCTATCCTTTGATAAGAATTGAGAGGTTTACATTCCTTTTCTTTGCATGACATCAGTTGACTGGAATTAATCCTAAAGGATTCTTTTTTAAAAAATTAAAACGACAAAAAATCTTCTAGGTAAAAATTTATTTTTGAAGAAGGAAATAAGCACACTAAGATCCAAATTCTAAAAGATACCATTGGTGATCTTTTTCCTGAGGAATGTGAGTCATGTCTAAAAATGGAAATCAATGTGGATCACAGACATTTTTTTAAAAGCCCTTGAATAGCAGAGAATTCTAATACTTGGTAGGTTTCATAATCATGATTCTCTCCTAATTTAGCCCCAGTGGTAAAGTAGGCCTGGAATTATATTAACCCCTTTAGGCCAATAGGATTTCAGTTTCTGCCATAGGGCTTAAAGCAGAATTTGTAGATCATAAGTGGTCCCTTGGGATGCTTTAAAAATGGAAATGTTTAAATGGTGCTCAGTCCCTGGCTTCTTTGGAGACTTAGCTCAAGAACTACCTCCTCCAGGAAGCCTTTCCAGTGCTTCCCCTCCCCATCCCCACAATCGCTCTTGCCGTCTCCTCCAAGGTCACTTTCCATCTACTCTGTATTTACCTTACATGCAATGATGTATCTATTTAATCTCCTCAACTAGAATTAAAGCCCTGGAGGCAGCTAGGTGGTGCAGTGAGTAGAGCACCAGCCCTGGAGTCAGGAGGACCTGAGTTCAAATCTGGCCTCAGACACTTGACACATTTATTAGCTGTGTGACCTTGGGCAAATCATTTAACCCCAATTGCCCTGCCTTTCCCCCTCCAAAAAAAAAAGAATAGGAGTCTTGGGAAGCCTGGGCTTTGTTTTTATTTGGGGGATTGTTTTTATTTTTTTCTTTATGTGTCCAGTTTTTAGCACATAGTAAATGCCTGATAAATGTTTGTTGGACTGATTGGATATTCAAAATGGAAGTACTTTCCATACAAAGCCAGAGCATAAATACTGTTACCCTTCCATCTACAAAGGGAAATTTACTCAATCACATAGTGAACCTCTCAACTGAAGGGAAAAAATATCAATCATTTGCCACATTAACAGATAAATGAATATGGCAACTCTGGTACAAGGATTGTCTCTTCTGTTGGGTTTTGGTCATGGCAATCCAGCAAAGAATAATAAGGACCAGGGTAAAAGGAATAGGAATCTAGTAGGAGATCAATGAGAGAGTGTGGTACAGAGGATATAGCACTGGACCTGATGTTAGGAAGACATGGGTTCGAATCCAGCCTCATACCCTTAGAAGTTATGGGACCCTGAGCAAGTCAATAATCTCTCTCAATCTCAGTTTCTTCATCTGCAAACGTGGAAAATAATAATGACAATATTGCTGTAAGGAGTAAATGATAAAATATATTAGTAAAGTGGTTTTCAAACCTTAAAGTCCTCAAGAAATGTTAGAAATTATTATCATAGGAGTCAGAGGTGAGTTTATGGAATTTAAGGTTACCCTCTTGCTTCCTTCACAGATCAGAAAAGTCTCAATCAATAGGGTATCCAACACATTTCTACACTTCCTTAATTGGCATAGACAAAGAATAATATTATAGGATGTAAAGTCAGACACTGTTTCGCTTTTTGTCTTTGTATTCTCAGTAGCTGGCACAGAGTAGGAACTTAGTAAATGCTTATTAAGTGATTGATTAATTAATAGGGTCACAGGCTCACAGATCTAGAGTTGGAAGAGACCCCAGAGGTATTCTAGCCCAACCCTTCCTCATTTTACAGATGTGGAAACTGAGATTCAAGGATATTAAATAGCTTTCTCAAAGTCATGCAGTCAATTACAATACTTCCCTGGTTCCATAATCTCACCAGTCAATGTGAGTACTCCTCTCTGCCCCAGCAAAACTCATCTCCTTCTTTCTGTGTGATTTTTGTTTCTTTCTGTTAATCCTCCATCAAGCACAAACTCAATATGCCAGAGTGCTTTGTCTACTTCTTTGTGTTGCCATTGACACTAGGGCTGCCCATCTAATTACCTCTCTGGAGTGGTACTTAGCCAGCCTATCTCCTTTCCAGTCATCTGTATTTTTAATGATGCCTCCCTAGTTTTACAGTAGTCATAGGTAATATCCCAAAGCTTGTTTACACTGAAGTGTCATTTTTAAAGCTAGAGAGACTTTGGACATAACCTAATCCAACTCCCTGATTTTACAGGTGAGGAAACTGAGGTCCAAAGAGGCAAAGTGTCTTGCCCAAAGTCACATAAGTACTAAGTAGCAGAGCTGAGAGTTCAACCCAAGGCTTCTATTCTAATTCAAAATCCCCTAGCCTTTCCACCACACCACATGCACATGTGGTGCATCTCTCCATTGACTTTTGAGTCACTTGTCATTGTGCTTCTTCTGAAATTGTGGAGATCCATTATCTTCATTCATTCATCATCAACCGGACAATATGGCTTTGGTGGATCCTCCCAGTTTAGATCCATTGAAAGGGCTACATCTTTTCCCAAATGTTATCCAAAGTTAAACTTTGAAGTTGGACTTGAATCAAGTCTTTATCAGGCTAAGACTGACTCTTCAATCCCTGCTCTATGATATCTCTCATGAATTCTCATGACAGGGGAGATGGACAATGCTTACTGTGTACTCAATAAAAAATTAATTGTATTGACTTGAATCAAATGTTGTGCCCCCTTCTATTTTATTAAATGCTCACTTAAAGCCCAATTCAATGGAAAACAGATGTTCAGGTTAAACCATCAAGGTTAGCCTTTCAAGAATAAATCACCACTCTCAGAAAATTACTTAAACAATTAAAAAAACAATTCAATTTCATTCCATGTGGACAAGTTCCAAGGGGGAGAATGGCGTGTTTTTTTATCTTGTAAAAGCCACTTTGACTATATAGTATGACATGCAAATTTAACTTATCTTCTGGATCCAAGTTGACTGAACAAATGGCAAGAAGATTGTCAATTTCATCAGCTGACTTCTACTCCTTGAAAAACTAGGCATATTGACTTAGTTGGGTTAATCATTCCTCATAGTGAAGACCTTGTTTCTCTCAATCATACCTACCCCAAGTAAAAACAAGGCCCTATGTATTAAAATATAGTCCTTTTACTTGTGTGCGTGTCTGTGTGTGCGTGTGTGTGTCTGTATATTTTGAGGGCAAACTTTCATGACAAAGATACCAGAACTGTAAATATTGATTTTCTTGATGGATGGGAAACCTCATGCCACACGGGCCTACTCAAGCATCTGCTCCTTGCCACAAGCCATCTCCTTTGTCCGGAAATCATGCTAAGTGGCGTTATGTGCTATCAGGCGGCTGTGGATTACAAATATTTAAAAGAAATAAATTTCTCCAATGAAAAGTACCTTCCTTTGTTACCTGCCAAACTGTGTTTGCTTTGGGCTCAGGCTAGCTCCTAGCACCTGTACTTTTCGATTGTTTGTTTGCCAAGATCACTGTGGTTTTCTTAGTTGTTTTTGAGACCCATTCTGAGTACAGTAGCCAATCAAGACATGCATTGTTTCTTTCCTAGGAAAATGTGAAGTCAAAGTACCAGTCACAGTACACCTAACAAAAATCATAATTTGGGAATCTGGGGAGGTGGAAGAGGGACAAAGGCGTCACATCCCAAATGACAAATAATTAAGTAAGTGCTTCGGCTTGGGAAGAAAAATGAAATTAGAAATTGGTTTTCCCATAGCTCAGACATTCTTAACCTTGTCTTGGATTTTGGACCCTTTGAACAATCTGGTGAAGCCTTTGGACCTCAACTTGAAATGTTTCTAAATTCACATAATAAAATATATAGGATTAAAATGGAAACCAAAGGTGAGTGAAAAGAAAGTTATAATTTTTTTCTATCCATGTGTGAAATCCATCCATAGATTCTTCCACAGGTTAAGAACTCTTGCTCTAGCCCTGTTTCATTATTTTTCATAAAACTTTTCCCTATTTGTTTTTACCATGAAGTCTCAAATTGTGCCCCGCTGGGGTCAAAAACCAACAGTAAAGTAGGATTATGAACAGGTGTGAAATGAATATTAATTATGCAGGAAAGTGGCCATTTTAAAAAAAAGTATATGTGTTAAATATTTTGAAATTGTATTTTAAAAATTTAAACATTCATTTTTTAAAATTTCTAGTTCCAAATTCTCTCCCTTTCTCTGACCCTTCCCCCGCCCCTTGAGAGAGCAAACAATTTGATATATTCATGTGCAGTCATGCAAAATATATTTCCATATTTGCCATATTATAAAAGAAAACATTATAAAAAAACAAGAAAATGAAGAAAATGAAAAAGCATACTTCAGCCTGTACTCAGAGTTCATCAATTCTCTCTCTGGAGATAGCATTTTTCAGTCATGGGTTCTTTGGAATTGTCTTGGATCGTTGCCTTGATCGGAGTAGCTAAGTCATCCACGGTTGATCATCATAGAGTACTGCTATTATAGTGTACAATGTTCTCCTGGTTCTGCTCACTTCACTTTGTGTCATATAAGACTTCCCTGGTTTTTCTGAAACCATCCTGCTCATCATCTCTTATAGCATAATAGTATCCCATCACAGTCATATATCACAACTTGTTCAGCCATTCCCGATTGATGGGCATCCCCTCAATTTCCAATTCTTTGCCACCACAAAAAGAGCTGCTATGAATATTTTTTGTACAAATAGATCTTTTTCCCTTTTCCCTGATCTCTTTGGGATACAGACCTTATAGTGATATTGCTGGGTCAAAGGGAATGGTCAATTTTATAGCTCTTTGGGCATAGTTCCAAATTGTTCTCCAGAATGGTTGGACTAGTTCACAACTCCACCATCAGGGAGTCAGTGTTTTCCACATCCCTTCCAGCATTTGTCATTTTCTTTTTCTTTCATGTTAGCCAGTGCGATAGGTGTGAGGTGGTATTTCTAAGTTGTTTTCATGTGTGTTTTTTTTAATCAATAGTTATTTAAAACATGTTTTCATGTGACTATATAGTTTTTATTTCTTCTTCTGAAAACTGCCTATTCACATCCTTTGATGCTTTATAAAAAAGGGAATGGCTCTTATTTTTAAAATTTGGCTCAGTTCCATATATATGTGAAAATGAGGCCTTTATCAGAGAAACTCACAAAAAAATTTCCCAGTTCCCTGCTTTTCTTCTAATTTGTACTGTACTAGTTTTGTTTGTGCAAAAAATCTTTTAATTTCATATAACTAAAATTATCAATTTTACTTCCCATGACCCTTTGTATCTCTGGTTTGGGCACAAACTCTTCTCTTATCCATAGATCTAAGAAGTAAATTTTTCTATGCCCCCCTGACTTACTTATGATATCACCCTTTACTTCTAAATAATTTATCCATTCTGACCTTATCTTGGTATATGGTGTGAAATGTTGATCTATATCTGCTTTCCATCAAACTGTAGAAACAGAAACTAGAAAGTTTTCTCATCGATTTTTGTCAAATGGTGAATTCTTGCCCCCAAACCATGGATCTTTGGGTTTATCAAACACTAAAATTATATAATCATTTACAATTGTGTATTGTGTACCAAATTTATTCCACTGATCCACCAAAGTAGCCATTTTTAATAAAAGTTATAGAGCCCGATTCATGATGAAGCTTCAAATGTTGGTATTCAAGGATCCAGGATCCTTTCTCCCCCACCTCTCTTTGACAGTTGGAACTCTAGGGTTGCTTACAGCTCAAAAACATATAATCCAATTCAATTTTGTTTAAGTGCCTCCTTTATGCCAGATGCTCTTCTAGATGCTGATTGTACAAAGATAAAAACAAAACCAAATCAATCCCTGCCCTTTGGAAGTTTATATTCTGCTGGAGTGAAACAAGCGCAAAAAAAGTAAACAAAACTATATGTAAAACAAATACAAATATTTTGGGAGAAAGTAGGAGGATAGAATTCTGACAACTTGGAAGGATCAGGAAAGGCTCTTGTTGGGGGTGGCTCTTCATCTTCATTCTGTAATAATGGGGAGTACAAGATTCAGCTTCACCTTGTGAGACCTTCATTACATCCTGCCATGTCTACACCTTGAATTCTGATAGCACAAGATCAAGTAAGGTAGTGACCCATTGAGTAACTGGATAACCTTAACCATCATCAGTGGATGTTGGAACTCTGCCTCTCAAACTATCAGACATGTCTCTAGCCCAATCTCTATAGTCATCAAGGGGCAAAATCTGTGTGGAAGGAGGGGGGCACCTTCCTTACAACTACCAAGAGCAACTTGTAACCAATTGCCATCATTAGACAGGTGGGTACAGGAGCCCTGGGAGTGGCAATATTGCCCATCCCCATACCATCAGTCTTACTGCCAGATCAGCCATTATCAGGGAGGCAGCTCCTATGGAGGAGGGATCCACTATCCCCACCAATAGACAACAAAATGTAACCCACAGGGCAGGTGAACCAGGCTAGCTGGAGCAGTAAGGCACTCACCAAGCAGGTCAAACCACCACCACCATTTTGACTACCATCTCCCCTCAAACCCTGATGAGGACAGCTGAGGACCCAGAACCCAATAGCCTTAAGAATGTCAATGCTTCTTATCCAGTGTTTGCAGCTAATCATCCTTGGGAAGTAATCATTGTGGAGATGCAGCATGGCAACTACTTCTGCAAATGCCTACAACCCTAGCTACTGGATGTGCAGAAAAGAAAGTTCTCCCATTAAAGACCTTGTTATGTTTAAAAAGCTTATCATCAAAAGTGATATGATTTTATCAGTAGAAATGACCCTAAAGAAGAGACTACCATCTGCTTGCCAACTTTAAGGACCAGGGGACTTTTCTATCTGACTTTCAGCAGAAACCTTCTCTATATGTTATCTTTTCCCTTAGAATGGGAGCTTCTTGAGGGCAGGGACTGACTTACTTTTCTATTTTGTATTGTATGTTGCTGCTTTCATGGAAATTCAGAGCCCACACAATGGGCCAGTTACCAGGATCTCAATGGTCATCCACTTTAGCCCCTACTTAAACAAGAATCAACTTTGCAATATATTCTAAGAATGATTAATGATCCAGTTTTTGCTTGAAGACCCACCCTCCAAGGCAGCCCATCCCACTTTGGGACAGTATTATTTCTTTATAAGTTGGTCTTTTCTTTTTTTCCCTAACATCGAGTCTAAATTTGACTCTTTGACAACTTCCACTCTTTTCTCCCAGTTCTATGATCTGGGGTCAAAGAGCAAATGTAACCCCTCTTCCGCACAAGAGCCCTTCAAATACTCGAATTCAGTCTAATCCCTTCCCCTCTCCACAGCTCTCAGTGTTCTCTTCCCCAGGCTAAACATCCCCAAAGGCACACAGGTAGAAAATGGCAAAATTCATTTTAACCTCCTGTGCTCTGAATGCAAAAGTAGCATGCTCATTCGCCATACCACACTGCCTAAACCATGCCCAAAGACTCTTCCAGTCTTAACATCCATTTCACTAAAATGATTTAAAGAGTAAGCCTACTTTAAATAAGAAATTCAGGATGCAAACAGCACTCTGGAATTAGATGTTGGGCCATCAGTTGCTCTATAAAAATAGAAGGCAGTAGTAAAAAGGAATATCCCCTTCTATTTGAATCTATTCAAGTTAAGCAATGAGGGCAATAAGGATAGGGGCTGGATTAGTGATTTCATTGTTAAAGGCAACTCCCAAATGAGGAAACTCCTTGTAGGTTGGCTCTTTCTGAAACATATCAACTTAGACACTTGCCTAGACTGCTCAGAGGGGAAGGCATGTGTTCAGGATCACACAGCCAATAAGTGTCAGAGGGTGGATTTGAACCTAGGTCACATTGGCTTTGAGGCCAGCTCTTTAGCCACTATTCTGCTCTGCTTATCAATGGAAACGAACCCCCAAAATAACTGATATGGGGAGATAATAACAGCATAGAGAGATTCGAGTCACCATTGTTAAATTTTCTACAGCATAAAATTCAGCAATATATAATTTGGTTGTTTTCTCTAATACACAGTTTTGTACTGTAGCCAATTACTAAGACTAACACTTTTAGAGAGCCAATACATGTGAACCTGACTTTCAGAATTGGAACAGTCCAAAAATGTACATTCGAAAATGTTAAGAGAGCTCTAATTCAGTTCTTTTTTTCCTTTCTTATGTCTCAGTGCTTATCAGCTTATTAGTTCGGTGCTGGCCATAGTTGGCATTTAATAAATGTTTATTACTCACCTGCTTTACATGAGCGGTCTCTGAAATAAGAGCTCTACAGTTGTTTTTTATGTTAATAGATATATGGTTCGAGGGGCGGAGCCAAGATGGCGACAGGAAAGCAGTAACTGGCGTGAGCTCCCCACCAAGTCCCTCCAAAAACCTATAAAAAA
>JAQQSZ010005792.1:0-13777 GCA_028646595.1 Phalanger gymnotis | reverse complement strand
AGGAGAACTGCCCTGATATTCTAGAGCCAGAGGGTAAAATAGAAATTGAAAGAATCCACAGATCGCCTCCTCAAAAAGATCCCAAAAAGAAAATTGCTAGGAATATTGTTGCCAAATTCCAGAGCTCCCAGGTCAAGGAGAAAATACTGCAAGCAGCCAGAAAGAAACACTTTGAGTATTATGGGAAAACAATCAGGATAACACAGGATCTGGCAGCTTCCACGTTAAGGGACCGAAGGGCTTGGGATATGATATTCTGGAGGTCAATGGAGCTAGGATTAAAACCAAGAATCACCTACCCAGCAAAACTGAGTATCATGTTCCAAGGCTTTGGACTTGGACTTTATGGACTTTCAAGAAAATAGAGGACTTTTAAGCTTTCTCAGTGAAAAGACCAGAGCTGACTAGAAAATTTGACTTTCAAGCACAAGAATCAAGAGAAGCATGAAAAGGTAAACAAGAAAGAGAAATCATAAGGGACTTACTAAAGTTGAACTGTTTTGTTTACATTCCTATATGGAAAGATGATGTATATGATTCATGAGACCTCAGTATCATAGTAGCTGAAAGGAATATGCATATATGTATATATATGTATATGCATATATATGTACACATATGTGTATGTCAATGTATGTATATATGTAGGTGTATATATATACACATATATATGCGCATATGTATATATATATATATATATATATATATACACAGAGGGCACAGAGTTGAATATGAAGGGATGATATCTAAAAAAATAAAATCAAATTAAGGGATAAGGGATAAGAGAGGAATATATTGAGAGAGGGAGAAAGGGAGAGATAGAATGGGGTAAATTATCTCACATAAAAGTGGTAAGAAAAAGCTTTTCTGTAGGAAGGGAAGAGGGGGCAGGTGAGGAGGAATGAGTAAATCTTGCTCACATCGGATTTGACCTGAGGAGGGAATACCATACGCACTCAATTGGGTATCTTACCCCACAGGAAAGAAGGAGGAAGAAGATAAAAAAAAGGGGGGACGATAGAAGGGAGAGCAGACGGGGGGAGGAAGTAATCAAAAACAAACACTTGCGAAAAGGGACAGGGTCAAGGGAGCTAATTCAATAAAGGGGAATAGGGTAGAACGGAGCAAAACATAGTTAATCTTTCACAACATGAGTATTGTGGAAGAGATTTACATAATTATACTCATGTGGCCTATGCTGAATTGCTTGCCTTCTTAGGGAGGGTGGGTGGGGAGGGAAGAGGGGACAGAATTTGGAACTCAAAGTTTTAAAAACAGACATTCAAAAACAACAAAAAAAAGTTTTTGCATGCAACTAGGAAATATGATACACAGGCAATGGGGCCAAAAGAAGAGAAAGGGGGATGGGAGGGGAAGTGGGGTGACAGAAGAGAGGGTTGACTGGGGAATGGGGCAACCAGAATATACGCCATCTTGGAGGGGGCGGGAGGGTAGAAACGGGGAGAAAATTCGTAACTCAAACTATTGTGAAAATCAATGCCGAAAACTAAATATATTAAATAAATTAAATTAAAAAAACCGATTTTGGAGGAAGAATGGACAGGATTGTGGGGACCAAGAGTTGTTTTTAAACTGGAGGAAGGAAGTGACAATAATTAGGATAGGCAGCTTGGGGGTGGAATTAGTTTAGAACGACAATAAGGAGCTTGGTCAGAGTTATGTAGGTTCTCTTCCTACCTGGCTCAGAGCCTAACCCTGTGCATCCTACT
Organism: Phalanger gymnotis; assembly: GCA_028646595.1. Taxonomy (NCBI): domain Eukaryota; kingdom Metazoa; phylum Chordata; class Mammalia; order Diprotodontia; family Phalangeridae; genus Phalanger; species Phalanger gymnotis. The sequence goes on along the minus strand of JAQQSZ010005792.1, from coordinate 12,047 downwards.
TTGCACAGGAAGCCAAGTCCCTACATTTCTACCATCTTGGAGCTGAGTGTCCTTTCAACGAAACGTTTGAATCACTTTCTTGTATACTGGGATCGACTATACTTCCTCACCAGAGAGGGGAGACGCTTCTCCCAGGCCTGCCGCCTGGTGCATGACTTCACAGATGCTGTTGTCCAGGCCCGGAAACAAGTCCTTACTGAACAGGGTCCTGAAGCCTTTCTCAAGAGCAAGGGTAAAGGCAAGACCATGGACTTCATAGATGTGCTGCTGCTGGCCAAGGTGAGTGTGTGGGGAGGTGAGTGGGGAGCGTGAAGTCTGGCAGTCTTGGGAAAGGGAGGGAAGGTGTTCAGGTGCAGACAAAGGGCTTCTCTGTGGAGAGAAAGTCATGGCCCTGTAGTATTAGACTTAGAGCCCAGTGTAGAGGGGTGAGTGCCTTGGGCCCTCAATAAAACCACACTTGACTTTTGCTATCTGCTTCAAAAGTTCTTTTTTCTCCTCAGAGGCCCTAGCCTTTACAGAATCATTTTGAAAAGTGCTTGTGTGAGGAAGGTAAAGGAGTAATTCTCTGTTTCCTTCCTTCTATTGGTGGGGAACAGCTCTGCAAGATGGTTCCTGGTATTATAAATGAGTTTGCAAAAATAGCTAAGAATAACAGCTACCATTGTTACTATACCACTTACTAAGTGTCAGTATATATACTACATAGCACTGTGCTAAGTGGTTTACAAGTATTATGGTATTTGATATTCACAATAACACTGGGAAGTAGGTGCTATTATTATCCCAAGTTTACCTATGAGGAAACTGAGACAAAAGGGGTCAATCAACTTGCCCAGAGTCACAAAGCTATGAAGTATCTGAAGCTAGATTTAAACTCTGGTCTTCCCCACCCCAGGCCCAGGCTCTATCCACTGTGCCACCTAGCTACCTCTGATACATCTAGAAGTATCTTTATGACTGGTTCTGTGTACATCAGGAGTATCTTTGGGGTTCCAAAAATATCTAAGTGTTTTTTGTGGAACTTGATTTTGTACAATCTGGTTGTATTTTCATTAAGGAAATTATTTCCAGGTTCTATATGTTTCTAGGAGTGTCCTTATTTACAGTTCTCATGGCAAATAATTCTTTTGCTACTTTTTAAAAATGCATAGCACTTTATAGTAAACAAAGCACTTTCACGTAGGATAATAGGTTTAGATATAGAGCTTGAAAAGACTTTAAACATCTTTTTTTCCAACCCTCTAATTGTGAAGATGAGGAAGCTGCAGCCCGAACTTGGGAGCAATCTGCCCAGCATGTCATGAGTAGTAAAAAAGCAGACCTACAATTTGGGCCCAGTTCCCCAATGCCAAATCCAGTTCTCTATTATGTTCCAGATAGTTTACGTGTATTTTTGTGGTCGATTCTACATGTATGTTCTCCTCTTCTGGCTCTACGTGTATATTGACACATTTCTGTGGTTAAATACCTCAGCAGAGTGTGTGGGATTCTAAATATCTCTAGAAGTAGCACTGGTTCTGGTGATATCAGGCCAATCTTGTGCATTCTAACTGTATCTAGGAATGTGTCTGTGATTGGTTCTGCATTTGGTAGGGGAGTCTCTTAGCTTCTAGGTATGTCCAAGAGTATCAATGGGGAGTTTTAAGTGTATCAAAGAAGTCTAGCTCTCCTGGGGAAAAAAAAAAAGTTCTGGTTTACACATGTGAGACATGGTATTGAGAAAGGCTATACAGAACTGAAGTTATGTGAGCAAGGGAGGCAAAGAAGGAAGAAGAGATTCTACAAGAGTTCTTAACCTTTCAGGGCTGCAGATCCCTTTAGTATTGTGGCAGAGCCTATGGAGGCATTGGAAGCAGCTAAGTTTCACAGTGAATAGAGCACTGGGCCTAGAGTAAGGAAGATCTGAATTAAAATTCAGCCTCAGACACTTACTAGCCTACCTAACCTCTGTCAAGTTCACTTCACGTCTGTTTGCCTTAATGTACTGGAGAAGGGAGTGGCAAACCACTCCAGCATCTTTGCCAAGAAAATCCCCAGGACAGTATTTGAATGCTATGGTCTATGGGGTCACAAAGAGTCAGAAGCGACTGAACAACAAAAGCCTATGCACCCCTGCTAAGAATAACATTTCTAAATTCATAAAACAAAATACATGGGATTAAAAGTGAAGCCCATTATACTGAAATCCAGTTCAAATTATTTTTCTTAAAGCTAATTCACACACCCCAGCTTAAGGACCTCTGCTATAGCAGCATCCCAAGGCTGGGTCTACATTTCTGAAGGTAGATGAAATTCATGTATTCAGTAAATTCCCTTTTAAAATCCAGGATTCTAAGGTTCTAAGAGCTTCAGGAATCTTTGGGAAATCTGGTTCTAGGTGAAGCTGGGTGGTTTCTGAAAGTTCTACAAACTTCAGGAGACCTCCAAAGTATAATAACCTCCATGTTTTTTAACAGCTATGTGAGTCCAGAGGATGGCTTTAGGTATATCCAGTGTTTCTGGGATTGGTAACAAGTTAACAAGGGTTAATTAGATAGGTTCTAGGGAAATTAGGTGGCCCTATGTGTACTTGAAATGCTTGAGTGTATGGAGATGCTGCTTGGGTCCTCTGAGCAGAGTTATGTATGGGAAGATAGGAAGCCAAAAACCCAGAAATGTGGACCTGTTCTAGGATGAAACTGGGAAGCCTCTGTCAGATAAGGACATCCGAGAAGAAGCTGACACCTTCATGTTTGAAGGTAAGGGGGCAAATGGAATGGGAGGGACAAGGGCTTAGAGTTCCTGTGGTTGGAAGTTCTTGTTGGAGATTTTTTATTGGAGTCTTAATTAGCCCTGATGTCAGACCCTCTGACTTCTTCTTTGACCAGAACTGGCCTAGATATGTGGATATGCTTCATCTTCCCCCACAGTCTGGTAATGGGTGTTTCTAGCTACCATACAACCTTCCTGGTTTCATTGTCCTCTCCCTTTACCCTAGGGCATGATACAACTGCAAGTGGCATTTCTTGGGCCCTCTACAACCTGGCCCACCATCAGGAACATCAGGACCGCTGCCGCCAGGAAATACAAGAGCTCCTGAGAGGTCGTCAACCAGAGGAGATTGAATGGTCAATGCAGACTGAGGCTGGGGTTGGAACCACGGGGTCAGGTCTAGGGATTCCCATAGTTGTGTGTAGTCAGAGACTAAGCCTCTTTCCACCCTGTCCACAACCAAGGACATTCCTAAATGGACCTTACCCAATAATAATAGCAAAAGCTAGAATTTATATAGCACTTTGATGCTGGCCAAATATTTTACATATATTGTCTGATCCTCACAATAACCATGAGAGGTAGATGCTACAATTAACTCTTATTATCCCTACTTTATAGATAAGGAAACTGAGGGAGATGAAGGTTAAGTGACTTTCCCAGGGATATACATCTAGCAAGAGACTGTAGCAGGATTTAAGCTCCTGTCTTCTTAACTCTAAAGTCTACACTCTTATCGCCCCAACTTGGCTGAAACTAATTATTAGGAGGTGATGGCTCCCATTTACTAAAACAGCTTCCTCCATACCAAGAGGCATAAAGGGAGCTCAAGGTAGTTAAGTTCCCCAACCTATGGTTGATTCCAGTTTAACTTAACACAGTTACTACCCAGGGCTCCCACATGTCTATTGTTCATCCACAGTTTTGTTAATATCCCTGAATGTTTAATTTAAAAGTCCCCAAGCCCTGATTAATAGGTTCCTTCAAGTTAACTTCTTCCTCCCCACTCCACTGCCCCACCCCCATTGCTTTTTCCACCAAAATTGAAGGGGTATGTCCTCCCTTTCACCACTACGGGCCTGGGCTGACAGTTCTTCTGTCCTCAGGGATGATCTGTCCCAGATGCCTTTCCTGACCATGTGTATCAAGGAGAGCATGAGGCTGCACCCACCTGTTCCTGCTGTGTTCCGCCAATGCACCAAGGACATCATCCTACCTGATAGTCGGATTATTCCCAAAGGTGCCTTAATCCAATCCACATAGCAAAGGGAGGGAGAGTCAGAGAAAAGGGGAGGGGAAGTTTGGAGGAAGGGAGGATGGAAGATGGCAGGTGGTGAGTTTTACCATGGGAAGGGGTCCAAGGCAGTCTCACTGAAGATGCTAGAGGGTCATGTTCATGGGCATAGGTACAGAATTTGGGAACCATATTATTCCCTCTCTCTTCTCCTCACCTATTAGGGAATGTGTGCCTCATCAGCATCTTTGGAATCCACCACAACCCAGCTGTGTGGCCCAACCCTGAGGTATCAACAACAACCCTTTACCCCGTTGCTGGTCTAAATTAGGGGTTAAGGATACTGATATGAGATGGAACTGAGCCCCAGAAAGATCAAAAAGCAAGAACACCCCAGGTGTACTTTTCATGGCAGAGCTGGGGAGAATAGGAGGTGACAGCTATTTATCCTGGTGAAGATCTGTCTATTCTGAGCATGGTCAAATTCTATTGCATGATTTAAGCCTGTTGACCTTGGGTGGATGTGACCCTGGGATAACCCCCACCAGCCTCTTCAACCATGTTCCTGTACTCCAGGTCTATGATCCATACCGCTTTGATGCCCAAAACACCCAGAAGATGCTACCCTTGGCATTTATACCCTTCTCAGCTGGACCCAGGTGAGACTAGAACATTTGCTTGCCCATCTACATGCTTGAGAGATCTCCTCATTTCTCTGGGTCAGAATGGGTAACTCCAAAGTTCCAAAAGAGATCCCACCTCTATGGCCTCTGGAGGGCCCATCTTCAGTCAGTGGGGGAGGGGAGAGTGTTCTCAGAAGCAAGTTGACTTCAGGGCTCCTCCACCTTGAGCAGGAACTGCATTGGCCAGAACTTCGCCATGTCTGAGATGAAGGTTGTCCTGGCTCTCACTTTGCTGCGATTCCGTGTCTTCCCTCATGAGAAACTACCCCGAAGAAAGGCAGAAATCATCCTCAGAGCAGAGGATGGGCTGTGGTTGAAGATGGAGCCACTGAAGTATCCTTCTAGTCCTGAGACACACCTCCAAGGAGTTCATCAGGATTGATGGATAGTCATTTTCTCTGGTGTTGGGCAGGCATGAGAACCTGATGCATGCTTTCTTTTCCAATCATCCATGTCTTTATTGTTATGCTTCTAAACAGAAACATACTTCTGCACCCAATATATTGACCCATTGTGAGCCTCTATGCCAAGAACATCACAGTAGGAGCGGGAGAAAGAAGTCAAGAATTTGTATTTTCAAACCTAGTCTCTAGTAAAGGGTCAAAAAGGAGCTCAGGGATCTATACAGTCTGGGACCTTAGTAATGGGAGCTCTTAGTCCCTAGCCTTGGCAGATCACTCATAGTGATATGTACTGTACTACCATATGTACTAATTATGAGAAATTGGACTGCTTGACCTGTAAGGTTCTTCCAATTCTACAATTATTGAATTCCATGAATAGTCATAGTGATTAACTAGAAAAGTATATTAGATCTAGGCTGGCAGACTCCCAAAGCAGGCAATGATATCAAAGAACATCCATTTACACCTATACCTAAGCAGGAACCTCCAATTCATTAGCCCTGAAAAAGTTCACCCACTCTCTAATTGATAACATTTTAGTTCCCTTTGAGAGCACTTGTCATTACCCCTTCCCCTATTCCTTTTCCTGTCCCTTCAGTCAATCTCTGTTCTTCCTTTCTCCTTACCACTTAAAGCTTAAGATTGAGGGAGTCAGTAGCTCCTAAACTGATCCCTCACTGACCTTTCCCATTTTAGCTGGTTAATTTTTTATACATTGCTCCTTCGCTATTTTCTATCTTCTTGCTCTGGCGCCATTTTCTCTGTATTCTGATATCTTCATGAATCATTGATTATCAAGCCAAACTGGAAGGGATCTTAGAGATAATCAACTCTAACATGTTCCTGAAAAATAATTGATTCCAATGGCCTCTTCTTTCTGAAGCAGTCTTTCTTTTCATTGGATGCCTCTAGTAGTTTATTTTTTTGTTATTTATTTATTTATTTGTTTAGTTTCTAAAATAATTAATTTGATTTTAGTTTTCAACATTCCCTTTCATAAGATGTTGAGTTCTAAATTTCCCCCACCTCCTCCTTCCCAAGATGGCATGCAATCTGATATAGACTACAATTGTACAATCACATTAAATTTATTTTCACGTTAGTCGTGTTGTGAAAGAAGAATCAGAACAAAAGGGGAAAACCACAAGAAAGAAAAAAAAAAAGAAAAAATGGTTGTCTTTGATCTACATTCAGACTCCATAGTTCTTTCTCTGGATGTGGACAGCATTTTCTATGATGAGTCTTTTGGAATTGACTTAGATCATTGTATTGTTGAGAAGAGCTAAGTTTATCAAGGTCGGTCTTTGCACAATGTGGCTGTTAATGTGTACAATGTTCTCCTGGTTCTGCTCACTTCACCCAGCACCAGTTCATGCAAGTCTTTCCAGGTTTTTCTGAAGTCCACCTCTTATCATTTCTTAGAGCACATAATATTCCTTTACATTCATATATCACAACTTGTTCAGTCATTCCCTAGGTGATGGACATCCCCTCAATTTCAAATTCCAGGCTACCACAAAAAGAGGTGCTATAAATATTTTTGTACATGTGGGTCCTCTTCCAATTTTTTTATGATTTCTTTGGGATACAGAACTATGCCCTTTGGGCATAGTTCCAAATTGTTCTCCAGGATGGTGGGATCAGTTGACAACTCCACCAACAATGCATTAGTGTTCCAATTTTCCCACATCTTCTCCAATATTTATCATTTTCCTTTTTTGTCATGTTAGCCTATCTGATAGGTGTGATGTGGTACCTCGGAGTTGTTTTGATTTGCATTTCTCTAAACAGTAGTGATTTAGAACATTTTTTCATGTGACTATAGATAGCTGTGATTTCTTCATCTGAAAACTGCCTGTTCATATCCTTTGACCAGTTATCAATTGGGAAATGACTTGTATTTTCATAAATTTAAATAGGTTCTCTATATATTTTAAAGATGAGGCCTTTATCAGAGATGCTGGCTGTAAAAGTTGTTTCCCAGTTTTCTGCTTCCCTTCTAATCTTGGTTGCATTGACTTTGTCAATTTTGCATTTCATAATGTTCTCTCTCTCTTGTTTGGTCACAAATTCTTCCCTTCTCCATAGATCTGACAGTTAAACTATTCCTTGCTCTTCTGGTTTGCTTATAGTATCAGCCTTCATGTACCCATTTTGACTTTATCTTGGTATAGCATGTAAGATGTTGGTCTATGCCTAGTTTCTGCTGTACTGCTTTCCAGTTTTCCCAGCAGTTTTTGTGAAATAGTAAGCTGGATTCTTTGGGTTTATCAAACAGTAGATTATTACAGTCATTGACTATTGTGTCTTGTGTACCTAACATATTCCACTGATCCAACACTCTATTTCTTAGCCAGTACCAAGTAGTTCTGGTGATTGCTGCTTTGTAATACAGTTTTAGATTTGATACAGTTAGGTCGCCTTCCCCTGCATTCTTTTCGTTAATTCCCCTGATATTCTGGACATTTTGTTCTTCCGGATCAATTTTGTTATTATTTTTTCTAGTTCTATAAAATAGTTTTTTGGCAGTTTGATTGGCATGGCACTGAATAAGTAAGTTAATTTGGATAGAATTGTCATTTTTATTGTATTAGCTTGGTATACCCATGAGCAACTGATATTTTGCCATTTATCTAGATCTAACTTTATTTGTGTGAAAAGTGTTTTGTAATTGTGTTCATATAGTTCCTGGGTTTGTCTTGGAAGGTATACTCCAAAATAATTTATATTGTCTCTAGTTAATTTAAATGAAATTACTTTTTCCATCTCTTGCTGCTAGGCTTTGTTAGTAATGTATAGAAATGCTGATAATTTATGTGGGTTTATTTTATATCCTGCAACTTTGCTAAGTTGTTATTTCAAGCTGCTTTTTAGTTGATTCTCTAAGAGTCTCTTAGTATGCCAACATATCCATCTGGAAAGAGAGATAGATTTCCTTCTTCTTTGCCTATTCTAATTCCTTCAATTTCTTTTACTTCTCTCATTGCTAAAGCTAACCTGTCTAGGACAATATTGAATAACATTGGTGATAATGGACGTCTTTGTTTCACTCTTGATCTTATTGGAGATGCTTCTAGCTTATCCCCATTATATGTAATGTTTGCTGATGATTTTAGATAGATGACACTTATCATTTTAAGGAAAACTCCGTTTATTTCTATGCTCTCTAGTGTTTTTAATAGGAATGGGAATTGTACTTTGTCAAAAAAATTATGGAACACTAGGAATTTGCAAGTCATCCTCAATCAGGGGCCATGCTAATCTTCTCCTGTTGTTCTTATTTTAGTATATGTGCTGCAGAAACAAGCACTGGTTGTTGTCTTTTTTTAATAACATCGAGCACAAATCTTTCTCTAGCTCGTCCTAATTCTGCTCTCCAAGTCCAAGCGAAACACATATGTTATCCTTCTCCCATATCTCTTCCTAGTCCTTCAATTCATGAATAATAATAATAATAATAATAATAACAATAAGTTGAAGTTGAACTTAGTCTCAGCCAAGACATAAAATGACAGTTCGGTTCAATCTTGAGAGGTTCAAAATTCAGCAGTTTATAGAAGGTTTGGAAAAAATAAAGTAATTAATGAAAGAATGGCAATTGGAGTCCAACTGGCATTCTTGCTCTTGTCCTAACAATTTGTTTCTTCTGGTATAGACTGGATGAGAAGAGAGCTTCATGAGTATTGGCTCTAAAACTTGTCTAAGAGAACTTAAACACATTTCATATCTATTGGCTGAGAATGCTGGTTTAAGAACAGCCATAGCTTCTTTTGTTAGGAAAAAGTGTATTAATCACACCTCTAGTAAATGAAAGATTGAATTCCAAGTCACCCTTAAGTGAGAACCTCAGCTGTGGACTCTAGCTCAGGCAGATGAAGTTGAAAGAACAAATTTAAGAACAGACTAAAAACATTGTAGCATAATCTCTACAGAAGAAAGGCTTATTAACCACAGCACCCTAGCTCTACAACTGATGGTGGAGTTGGCTAAAAGATCTGGTGAAAGAGATGCAACCCCAGAATCCTTAGTGAATGTGTGTGTTTGTGTGAAACAGAGGCCTTCTTTAGAGTGGGGTGGGGAGGGAAAGATATATCTTGCGAATTAAAATGTAACAAAAAATTGAATTAAAAATAAACAAATAAAAAATAATACTTTTAACATTTTCAATCATATCCCTTTTTAAAAACTCAGATATTTGCCACCATAGTAAATAAGTTACACATCCAATTCAAGTTTGTCTAGATTCTCCTCTAGAAAAATATAGGTTCTTTCCTGAGAAAATTTCTTGCTGGCCCTATGATTTCTCTATGACTTAGGAGATATAAAATCAACACTACCCATGGATGAAATTGTTTTTTCTGATCTAAGCAATACTCTCTGGCCTCTACTGGCATATCTCCTCTGTCCTTTAAGGCTTCTACTTTTAAAATCATCTTCAGTTGGACTTCCAAGAATACTCCTGGCAATCACTTTCAAAGCTAAAGGTGCATTTCTGAAGTCAGTCCAAGGTAATAAGGCTGTTGTGCTCAAACATGTCCAGGTGGGTGCTGCTCCCGCCACACATTAGCTTCCATTTCTCCTGCTCAAAAAAGAAACAGATTGTGGGCTGGCCTCCTCCCAGCACCTGTCACATGGCTCCAACCCCTGCAGATACCCAGAGAGGGTAAGGGAGGGACTTTTGTTTGCCATGGTGAACAATGTAGAATATGGGCCACAATGAGAAATCTCTCTGGGGAAAGAGTCATGGACTGTCCATCAGATGTTACTAAGCTCTTGCTCCATTTGTGTCACTGATTCACTAGATGACCTTGGGCAAGTCACTTTACTTCTCTAATGACATATTTCCTTCCTCACCTGTAAAGTGGATATCATCAGTGGCGCCCTACTTACATTCTATTGGGAGGTAAGGTCATAGATGGGAAACATATCTAGAAAAAACAGGAATATGCATACGAAACTACATGTGGATGAAGGGGACTATAAAGTCTGTCTCCCAGATCCGTTATGTTAAATGTAAGGAAACAGGAGGTGGATGGTGAGATGGCTCAGAGATATAACCAGGCATTTTATAAACTGGGCAATTACCACAAACTGGGCTTGAGTAAGAGGCAGTAAACATACACCATCATGCTCAGGCTGGGTGATGGAGACTTTGGGAAAACAATGTGAGGTTGCTGCTGAGATATAAAAAAAATGGACAGGGGTGAATTGGGGGAGGTTCCAACTGATAGGCTTCTCTTTTAACTAATTATTCTTGATAACTTGAAATAAATTTCTCTTGTTTCTATGTTATTGAAGAAGTGAAATGCCTAAACTTCAGGTAAAGCCTTAATCACGGCGCCCTGGCTACAGCTCTGATATGGCAACTATTAACCAATAAGCATTTATTAGGCACCTACTACATGTCAGGAACTGTGCTAGATTCCACAGATACAACAACAAAGATAAGCAGCATTCCACAGAAGAAAACAGTATGTACGCATAGAAGGTAAAAATAAATGTAACATCTATTCCAAAAGCTTATCTTTCAGAGACTATAGAAAGACACCGTCCATTCAAGAACATATAAGGCAGGAATTAGTGTTGTGACAGTCTTTCTATGAAGCGCGTCTGCCTACAGGGTCAAAGAGAACGTGTGAGGGCTAACTTTATCTAAGAGAATCTATAAGGAATCTTAGGAGGGACAGAGAGAAAGAAGGTGAGGAGAAAGTTCTTTCCGATCAGAACTCTTCTAGGAGTTATTTTATAGATCTATATTATGAAAAGAGTTGTATGAATAGTTTGTGAGGAGCTAGAAATTTACGTTGTATTCCAGAGGGATGGTTACCTGTGATAGTTGAAAAGAGAGAGAAAAAGGACTAACAACATTTCTTGAGAGTTTGAATTTAACTGCTATATGGAAAAAGATAAAGGAGATTCATCATAGAATTTAAAAAGTATCTTGAGTGAACTTATATGCAGAGTACATCATGCAAAATTCCAGACTCTGTGAATCAACAGCTGGAATTAAGATTACTGGGATATACATCAACAACCTAGTGAATGGAGGTTATACAACTCTCATGGCAAGAAGTGAAGAGCAATTAAGAAGCCTCTTGATGAGGGTGAAAGAGGTTAGTGTAAAAGTTGGCTTAAGGCTTAATATGAAAAAAAACTAAGATCTTGGTAACTGGTGCCATCAATTTCTGGCAAATAGAAGGAGAAGAAATGGAAGTAGTATCAGATTTTATATTCTTGAGCTCAAAGATCGCTGCAGATGGTGACTGCAGCTGTGAAATTAAAAGATGCTTATTCCTTAGAAGGAAAGCTGTGGTATATCTGGGCAGCATACTAAAAAGCAGAGACATCATCACCTTGATGACAAAGGTCCATAGAGTCAAAGGTATAGTTTTTCCAGTAGCAATGTATGGCTATAAGTGTTGGACTGTAAGGAATGCCGAGTGCCTCCAAATCAACTCTTTTGAATTGTGGTGCTGGAGAAGACTTTTGAGAGTCCTTTGGACAGCAGGGAAATCAAATCAACCAATTAATTAAGACTCTTCATTGGAAGGTCAATTACTGAATCTGAAGCTTAGATACTTTGGCTTCATAATGGGAAGATGGGACTCATTGGAAAAGACCCTGATGTTGGAGAAGATTGAAGGTAAAAGGAAAAGAGAGCCCCAGAGGATGAGATGGTTAGATATTATCATGGAAATAATGAACATGAACTTGGACAGAATTTGAGAGATAGTTGAGGACAGAAAGGCCCAGATTGCTATGACCCATGAGGTCATTAAGAGTCAAAAATGACTGAAATGAACAACAACACGTTGAATGGATTTAATGGTGGAATTTTATTTCCAGAAGTGAGGAAAAGTCCTTTCCTCTTTTTTTAAAAATTTTTTTAAATTTATTTTTAATATGTTTAGTTTTCAGCATTGATTTTCACATGCGTTTGAATTACAGATTTTCTCCCCATTTCCTCCCCCCCCC
>JAQQSZ010005791.1:0-13777 GCA_028646595.1 Phalanger gymnotis | reverse complement strand
AGGCTCTTTACTCCTGCTCTGATCAGCCACTTAATTCCTCCCACCAGGTGGGCCTGGGTCCAGAAGCAACTGCAGCCTTTGTTCTAAAGCTGCCCCAGGGGCAGTGGCCGAACCGCAAACTCAGTCACGCAGCTTTTCCCACTAACCTTCTTTGATGTCTTTGCTCTTTGTGGGTTGAGAGGTCTGGTGGATGCCACAGGATGCCGGGTCACTCTCCGCTCGTCTCCTCGTCTGGTAGGTCTGCGTTTGGTCTGTTCGCGCCGTGTGCGCTGGGCTCAGCTCCGCTCCCCTCAGCTGGGGACTGGGAGCTCCGTGTGGGACAGACCTTACCCAAAGACCATCCAGGCTGTCCTGGGCTGGAGCCCTGCTTCCCTCTGCCACTTTGTGGGTTCTGCAGCTCTAGAATTGGTTCAGAGCCATTTTTTAATAGGATTTTGGAGGGACTTGGTGGCGAGCTCATGCCAGTCACTGCTTCCTAGCTGCCATCTTTGCTCCGCCCCCCCAATTTTCCCCTTTTTAAAATCAAATTGGCTAAAGATTAATCAATATTGCTAGTCTTTTAAAGAACCAGCTTTTAATTTTGTTTATCAGTTCTATAGTTTTGCTTTTAAATGTCTGATCTACTCCTCCTCTAGTTTTCAAGATTTCCTCTTTTGCTCTTTTTGGGGGAGACTTCTAATACTTAATTGTATTCTATTTTGCATTATCATTTTAATTGCATATTTAGTTCATTAATTCTCTTTTTCTATTTTATTAATGTATATTTTTAGGGAAAGTTTTTCTTCTGAGGGTATTTTTAGCTGCATCTTAGAAATTACTCATCTTTGACATAGCTATTGATTATTTCTATGATTTGTTCTCTTTGTATAGTTCTTGAAACAAAATAAGTGTTAACTGATCATTGAATAACACAGTCTTGCTGGACATTTTTTGGGGAGAATCAAGATAGTAGAGAAAGTGCTTGGCTGAGCTCCCCCAAGATTCCCCTCCAAAAAAAACTTTAAAATAATGCCTTAAATCAAGTTTTGGACTGGTAGAACCAATAAAAGGTCAGAGTGAGACAGTTTTCCTGTTGAAGACAACTTAAGTGGTCTGTGACATCTCTGACATGGGGGTGGAGGCAGGCCCAGAGCCCATTTGGATGAAACACCAGTAGTGGAACAAGGTGGTAGTAACAGAAATAGCAGCAGCTTCAGGAACTCTCAAAACAGAGATAGCAAAGGGACCTGGAAACTGCTCAGAAAGAGATTATTAGGACTTCTGAGCTAACACTGGACAAAAAACCAGATGCCGTTTGGCAACTCTATTGCCTCTACTCAAATCTAGGTCATAGTTCAAGGGTGGAAAGCAGTACTTTCACAATCAAGAGGGAGTGGGAATCCTGAGGGGCGGTATTACTTTTGCTCAAAAGAGATCAGGGATCATGAGGAACAATTTCGTTACTTGTTCCAAGAGAGTTGTGACCCTGAGAAGCAGTATCAGTTGCAATCCCAAGGAATCAAGAGCCTTTCCTCAATTAAGAATCAGAGTACAGACCAGGAGAGCAGTGACCACACCTCTCCCTAGATCACAAAACCTTGGAAGCACTAAAACCTTCCAAAACCCCCAGAACTAGCTCTAGGAACAGGAACGTGAAAAAGCCTAAAGCTTGGGACAGTATCCTTCCACCACCTACACATTGGGAACAGAGGATAACTTGAACATAAAACTTAAAACCAAGAAATAGGGTTGAAAAATAAGCAAACAACAACAAAAGAACCTGAACATAAAAAGCAACTATGGTGACAGGGAAGTTCAAGACATAAATTCAAAAGAAGACAATGAAGTAAAAAAAAAATTACAAGAAAGCATCAAAGGAAAAAATGAATTTGACACCAGGAAAAGGTTAAAAAAAAAGAAATGATTTTCAAAATAATATCAGTGGCAGAAGAAAAATTAGGCAAAGAAAAGAGAACAAAGAAAGAAAATTATGAAAAGACAATTAACAACTTGGTAAAAGAGGCACAAAAAATATTGAGGAAAATACTACCTTAAAAACAGGATTGGTCAAATGGAAAACATGGCAAAAAGCTTCACTGATGAAAATAATTCCTTAAAATTTAGAATTGGTAAGTAAAAGCTACTGGTTTCATGAGACATCAAGAAACAAAATCAAAAAAATGAAAAACAGAAGAAAATGTGAAATACCTCTTTGGAAAAAAAAATGACCTGGAAAATGGATCAAGGATAAGTAATATGAGGATTATTGAACTACCTGAAAGCCATGATTAAAGAAGGAACCTAGACATGATATTTCAAGAAGTTATCAAGGAAAACCACCTCGAAATCCTAGAAGCAGAGGATGAAAAAGAAATGAAAGAATCCATCAATTACCACCTGAAAGAGATCCCAAAATGAAAACTTCCAGTAATATTATGGCCAAATTCCAAAGCTCTCAGATCAAAGAAAAACTACTTCCAGCAGCCATAAAGAAACCATTCAAATACCTTGGTGCCAAAGTCAAGATCATACAAGATTTAGCAGCTATAATTTAAAGAAGAGGGGGGCTTGGAATACAATATTCTGGAAGGGAAAAGAACTGGGGTTATAACCAAAAATAACCTACTCAACAAAACTGAGTATAATTCTTCAGGGTAAAAAAAGAGGATATTTAAATAGAAGATTTTAAGCATTCCTGATGAAAAAACCAGAGCTAATAGAAAATTCAACTTTCAAATACAAGAATAAAGAGAAGCATAAAAAAGGAAAAATGAAAGAGAAATCATAAGAGAGTCAATAAGGTAAAACTGTTTACATTTCTATATTGGAAGGTGATACATTTAACTCCTAAGGACTTTATCATGATTAGGGCAGATAGTAGGACTCTACATAGAAAGAGGACACAGGAGTGAGTCAATTATGTTGAGATAATATGGAGAAAAAAAGAGTAGGGCAGAAAGAGGGATGTCCTGGGAGAAGGAGGAAAGGAGAAGAAGAATGGGAAAAATTATCTCTCATAAGAGGTACACAAAAAAGAACTGTGGGAAGGTAGGCAATGTTTGAAACTCATTCACATCTAAATTGGTTTAAAGCAGGAAAGCTATATATGTATATAAGTGTGTGTATGTATATGTGTGCATATATACATATATATGTATTTGTGTATATATACACATATACACAAATACATACACAAATACACATACATATACATATGTACATATACACATATACATACATACACATATATAATATATATGTATATATACTGGTAATAGAAATCTGTCTTACCAAACAGAGAAGTGGGTGGGGAAGAGCATAAAGGAAAGGGAAGGTGATAAAAAGGAGAGGGGATAAAAGAAGGCAGTGGTCAGAAACAAAACAGATTTCAGAGGAAGGACAGGCTAATGAGAGAGAGAAAAGGATAAACAGAAGAAAACAGGAGGAAGGGAAATGCACAGGTAGTAATCATTAACTGTGAATGTGGATGGGATGAACTCTCCTATAAAATGGAATCAGATAACAGAATGGATTAGAAACCAGAATCCAACAAAATCTTGTTTATAAGCTTGAAACAGAGAGACACATGCAGTAAAAACAAGGGGCTGGAGCAGAATGTCTTACACTTCAGCTGATGTAAAAAAGGTAAGGGCAGCTCTCATGATCTTAGACAAAGCAAAAGCAAAAAGGGATAAGCAGAGAAAACTACACTTTGCTAAAAGGCACCATAGACAATGACATAATATCAATACTAAACATACATGCACCAAAAGTCATAGTATCCAAATTCTTAAAGAAAAAGTTAAATGAATTATTATAGGAGGAAACAGTAAAATTTCACTAGTGGAGGACCTCAATTTTCCATCTCAGAGCTAATAAGTCTGACCATAAAATAAATGAGAAAGAAGTTAAGGGGAAGAATAGAATCTTTGAAAAATTAGATATGATAGCTCTCTGGAGGAAACTTAATGGGAATAGAAAGGGGCATGAATTTTTCTCTGTTGTACATGGCAACCTTACAAAAATTGAGCATGTAGTAGGGCATAAAAAGCTCACAACCAAATGCAGAAAAGCAGAAATATTAAATGCATCTTTTCAGACCATAATACAATAAAAATTAAAGTCAATAACAGGCAAAACACTTTTTATACAAATAAAGACAGATCTAAACAAATTGGAGGAATATTAATTGCCCATGGGTAGGTTGAGTCAGTATGATAAAATGACTGTTCTAAGTTAATTTACTTATTCAGTACCATACTAATCAAATTACCAAAGAATTATTTTGTAGGGCTAGAAAATATAACAAAATTCATCTGGAAGAACAAAAAGTCAAGACTATTGAGAGAATCAATTAAAAAAAAAATGTAAAGGGAGATAGCCTAGCATTACCATATTTACCAACTGGTAAACATCAAAACAATCTGGTACTATGAAATAGAGTGATGGATCAGTGGGACAGATTAGGTATATAATACATAATAGCAAATGGCCATAGTAATCTAGTGTTTGATAAACCCAAAGATCCAAACTTTTCAGAGTAAACTAATGTAGCAAAAATTAGAAGGAAAACAGAAAATTAGTGAAAAAATTTTTACAGCAAATGTCTCTGATAAAGGCCTCATCTTTCTAATATATAGGGATCTGAGTCAAATCCATAAAAGTAAGAGCTATTCTCCAGTTGATAGATGATTAAAGGATACGAACAGGCAGTTTTCAGAAGAAATCAAGGTTATCAATAGTCATATAAAAATGCTCTTAATCACTACTAATTAAAAATGCAAATTAAAACAATTCTGAGGTACCACCTCACACCTATCAGATTGGCTAACATGGCAGAAAAGGAAAATGAGAAATTTTGGAGAGGATGTGGGAAATTGGAACACTAATGCACTATTAATGGAGTTGAGAAGTGTTCCAATCATTCTGGAGAACAATTTGGAACTATGCCCAAAGGGCTATAAAACTGTGCATACACTTTGACCCAGCAACACTACTAATAGGTCTGTATCCCAAAGACATCAAGAAGAAAAGGACCCATTTATACAAAAAAAATATTTATAGCAGCTTTTTTTGTAGTGGCAAAGAATTGGAAATAAAGGGGATGCCCTTCAGTTAGGGAATGGCTGAACAAGTTGCAATTTATGATTGTGTACTATTGTGTGGTATATGATGGAATACTATTGTGCTGTAAGAAATAATGAATAGGATGGTTTCAGAAAAACCTGGGAAGACTTATATGAATTCATGCAAAATGAAGTGAGCAGAACCAAGAGCACAATGTACACAGTAACAATATTGTAAGGATCATCAACTGTGAAAGACTTAGCTACTGTGATCAAAAAAACAACGATCCAAGACAATTCCAAACGATGCATGATTAAAAATGCTATTCATCTCCAGAGAGAGGACTGATGAACTTTTAGTGCAGAATCAAGTGTGCTTTTTAAATTTTTTTTTTGCTTTTCTTGGATTGTTTTTGTCTGTTTTCTTTTGCAATGTGGCTAACATGGGGATATGTTTTGCATGACTTCACATGTATAATTGATATCAAATTGCATGTTTTTTCAAGGAGGGGTTGGAGAAGGGCAAAGAGAATCTAAAAGTCAAAAATATTTTAAATGAATGTTAATTTTATATATACATATATTTGGGAAATATTTAGTAAAATAAATAATATATATTTATATATATTTTAAAACCACAGCATTGAAAAATTCAACTGTCCTCTTCCTTTTCATATCCAAGGCAAAATTTTGCACATCTTCAACACCGTAAAAAAAAAAACAACTTTACTTGTAGTCACCCGTTCATTTAGAGATCTGTCTGGATATCATAAAAGTAATATTTCATTTATTTGTGTAATAAACATTCAAGTAGGAGCCAGAGTTGGAAAACCAGCAAATGACCCAGCCACAATGTGGAGGAGCAAACATATACTTTCCCTCAAAACACTATCCCTTGCTCAGTACTACATCTGACTCCCTTTTTAGATGCTGAATCTTTGTACATTCTCTCCAATACTTCCTTCACGACTTATGTTGTATCAGACTAAAAGGAAGAATAGGCCAACTCCTTGCTCTTTCCTGCAAATTCTGGGCTATTTCTTTGACTTAACTCTTTCAGCAACCTCTTGTTTTTTTAAAGCCTCATTACTTTGCTTTGTCTTGCCTAATCCAGAGCCTTAATCCAGTCAGCTATTGGCCTCAAGGAATTCAGCACTAGGTTCATAGTCTGCTACAATGCAGATCCTGCTTTCTTGGTTAGGAACTTCAAAGCACAAATTGAAGTTTCCTGTCTCCTCCTCCTAACATCCCCGCCCCCATCTACCATTCAGCAATATCTTCCATTCCTGTGTGCCTTCATTCCACCTCAGCCACCCACAGAGAGGGGACATTATCTTAGATATTTCCACCAACCATATAGCTGCTACCCCTATGATTTTGAACTCTGAAATTCTTCTTTTTGATAAAAAATTCCTGCCCTTTTTATCTCTCCCTCAGCTCCTCTTAAGCTTATTCTTTATCTTTAGAATGCTCTGCAGTCTCCACCGCTCCTATTCACTTCTCTGGACTCAGTTTCTTTAAAAGTCTTGACTGTATTAGATCAGGTAACTATACACTATGCTCTTGAATCACTCATCTTTTAATTGAATTTCAGTTCATGCTTTCTGAAAACCCAACTCTATGTCATTGCCTTTATGCACCTTCACTCCTTCTCAAGATCTGGTCCCACTGCTGAAGAAAATCATACAATGGTGTTACCAATAAAAATCATGTTCTGTAATTTCAGCTGGACATGACAATCACCTTTAATTCTTCCCTTTCTTTTACCATAAAGATACAATGTCCATAGCATCTGTCCCATGCATCTCCTCTCCAGCCACACAGCTACTACCCTGGTTTAGGACATCACCTGTTACCTGAACTGGAATAATAGATTGCCTGTTGGTATTGCTCATTCTAGTCTCTTTCTTCTCCAATTCATCTTTCGCATGGCTAGCAAATTCCTATTTCTAAGATGTAGGTATGACTATAGTATTCCCTTACATTAACATTTACGGTGGCTTCCTATTATTGCTAGGGTAAAATCCAAACTCCTCAGACTGGCATTGAAAGCCCTCTATAATCTTGTTCCCATATACATTTCCAAACATTTCATTTTACACCTCTTAACACATTCCACATTCTGGACAGACTGGATTATTGACTGTTCTCTGAACTCAACATTCTACTTTCCATCTCCCTGAGGTCATCACACCTGTACTTTCCTCAATTCCCTTTCTTGACTCCTTAATCAGTTTATTCTTTACTCTTTTCTACACTGATTGTCCTATCATTTAGTTGTATTTTGTCAAATCCCAGCCTTGGATTACTATCCTCCTCCTCCTCCTGTACTCCTATTCATGTGTTGTAGTTCCTTTTGTACCACTCTTAACAGTTTCCTATCTCACTCATCATTCTGGCTATTCTAAACATTCTTATCTCTCTTTCATAAAATACCCATCTGCCACCCTCTGAGATGAAGACTTCACCTTATACATTATCCAAAAAAAAGTGAGGCCATTTAGGGAGAAATCCCTCTTCCTTCCTCCTCATCTCCCCTCATGAAGAAATCTCCACCCCTTCCTTCTTCACCTCTCTCCCATGAGAACGTTGCTCTTCTTGCTAAAGCAAATACCTCAGTATTTACCTTTGATTCCCTCCTTTCCCATCTTCCTTATCAGATTGGCTGCAATCCCATATTATTCCCATTCTCTCTTTAATCTTGTATCTACTGGCTCCTTCCCTGTTGTCTCCTCCATTTAAAAACCAAAATAAAAACAAACAAAAAGATGACTCAATTCTAACATTCTTTGTTGGTGAACTGAAGAAACCATCCTTAAGAAACCAGAAAGCACTTGGTACCTCTACTTCCCCCTCATTGACTCTCTTCTAAACTCTCTGCAATCTGGCATGTAACCTCATCATTTAACTGAAGCAGCTCTCTAGAAGTTACCAATTATCTCTTAGACACCAAACCTAATGGGCTTTTTTCTGTGTTTGTCTTTTTTGATCTCTCCACAGCTCTTTACACTGTTCATCCCCCTTTTCCTCCTGGATACTTCCACTGCTCTATGCTCCTGTGACATTGCTGTCTTTCGTTTCTCCTGCTAGCCATCAAACTTCTCTTCCTCAGTCTCCATTGCTAGAACTAGAAGTCACCATTGCTTCATCATCAGTCTCCATTGCTAGAATCTAGGTCACTCCCACTAACTGTTAGTGTCCCCAAAGTTCTGTCCTGTATCTTCCTCTTCTTCTATACTACCTTGCTTAGTGATCTCATTATCTCCCATGAGATCAATTATTTCTATACTATGATTCCCAAATTTATATCTCCACCCCTAACCTATCTTCTGAGCTCCAGTCTCACATCAACCGCCTTCTGGATATATCAAATTGCATGTTCCAAAGGCATTTCAAACTTGACATGCACAAAAAAGAAGTCATTATTCCCTCCCCAAACCCTTCCCTCTTCCTATCTTTCTTATTGTTATTGAAGGCACCACCATTCTTCTAGTTACCAGGCTTGCAACTTGAATGTCATTCTCAACTCCTCTTTTGCATTCACTTCACTCATCTTATCTTATCAGATCTGGTCATTACTATTTTCATAACATCTCTCATACACGTTCCTCCTCTTCACTGCATTCACAGTCACCACTCTGTCGAAATTCCTCATAACCTTGGGTGCAGACTGCTTTAATGGACTTCTAGTTGGTCTCCCCATCTCAAGTTTCTCCTTACTCCAATCCATTCTCCACTCAGCTGCCAAAGTGAGATCAATCCAACCTTCTATCCAGGTGCTCCCTATCACCTCTAGGCTTGAATATAAAATCCTCTGTTTGACATTCACTCAAAGTCTTGCCAAACTGGTCTCTTCCTACTTTTTCAGCCTTCTGATACTTTTCTATCCTGTTCCTACTCTATTAACCAACTATATTTGCCTGTTTCCTCTTCCTCACTCACAACACTCCATGTACTGATTTAGTGTCATTTTTACTGGCTTTCCCCTATACTTAGAATGTTCTTCCTCCTCACCTCTGCCTCATGCTTTCCCTGTAACCTTTGAAGATTCAGCTCAAATTCTACCTTCTGCAAGGGACCTTTCTTCTCTTCTCGCCCTGCTACCTTTGCTGGTGCTTTATATCGCACATCTCTTTGATGTATGTAGTTACTTCAATGTTGTCTCCTCCATTAAAATGTGGGCTTCTAAAAGTCTTGTTTTTGTCTTTCTTTTTACCTCAGTACTTATTACAGTGCCTGGCACACAGCATGTGCTTAATAAATGCTTATTTGACTAACACTAACTCAATTCCTTTTTATTGACTTTCTCTTAAACTTAGGATATGACCTTCAGCTGATAGTTTCTTCCTCTTCAATTTACTAGCTTGTTTTTACATATTTGTGTTCACTTATCACTTCAGCTAGGTGTCACAATGGATAGAATGCCGGGCCTAGAGTCAGGAAGTCTTGATTTCAAATCTAGCCTCAGATATTTACCAGCAATGTGACCCCGGGCAAGTCATTTAATTTCTGTCTGCCTGTTTCCTCAACTACAAACAGGGCTAATAATAGCACCTACTTCTCAAGGTGGTTGTGAGAAGCACTTAGCACAGTGTCTGGCACATAGCCATAAATGCCTACTAAATTCTTCTTCCCCTCTAAATAGAAAGTAAGTTCCCTGAGGGCAGAAATGGGTTTGTCTTTCTATTTGTATCCCTAGTGCCTAGCACAATACCTTGTACAAAGCAGGCAGTTAATAAGTGTTTGTTAGATTGGAGAGAAGAACTGCATGATAAAACAGCATTCCATATTCCTTTGTGTAGAATTGTAATAGACTTGGGAATGATAAGAAGAATGAGGGGAGAGAAGGAGCCTGAATTCACCAGGTGTGGTATGATGTTCCAATTAGATACAGAGGTAAAGATATTCATTTAGAAGTGATTTACCAATAACATAGCTATAGTAAAACTTTGGTTTAATGATTTATAAAATGCTATTTTTCTTTCTAATTTCCCCTGGGCCATATAGGCATTTTAGTCCAGGTTGAAGCAAGTAATGGACATTTCAACACAGTCTGTGTTTTTTCCTTGCTTCGTGATTTTCTGTTATACTCATAAGGGCCAATTTTAGCCCTTTTTATGCATATGTGTAACTCTGTCTTTTATGTGTGCTGCTCAGCATTCCCAAGCTCTACTACTGTCTGCCTTATATGATTTCCAATTAGAGTATTTCTTAATTATTAGAAATATATTATGTCCTGAAGTATTTCTAACCAATGCTAGAAATCTAAAGATACAGATCATAAGTATCATTTGGGGAATGAATTAAAGGGAAAATCTAACAAGAGGTGTTCTACAGGGGTCAGTCCTCAGCTCAACACTATTTAACATTTGGCCAGCGGTTTGGATGATGGAATGCCAAATGAGCTCATTACATTTGCAGATGACATCAGGTAGAGGAGGTTGCCAGTATGTTGGCAAATGGAATTATAATTCAAAATATCCTCAAACTGGAACAGTGGTCAAAATTGAGCACTGACATTGAACATGGACATATTCGGGATGGTATGCGTGCTTTTACTTGGGGGAGGGAAGTCTATACATATAGAATATGGTAACTGGTCCAATAGAAAAAAGTTAGAAAAAATAGTGAGTTACAGAAACTAACAAGGCAACAGAATTTTTTTTTCTTTTTAACAAAGAGAAAATAATCCACAAAGAAAAACATCCATAGCCTAAGATTCTGGAATTCCTCTCCTCAAACCCTCAAAACTTCTTAGCTACATTACCATTTTCTCCCATTTTTTTCCTGCCTCAAAAGGCACTAGCTAAAACTAATCTCTCTATTTGAAGCTTTGATCACATTCCATCCTTCTTCTGGCACTTTGCTCCAGCAAAGTATCTTCTCTTATGTGCCTTCAGTTTCTCTCAAAGGAGAAAAATCATAGCAAATGTGAAAATCATAGGAAAGAGCACTAGGCTTGGTGCCAGGTCCCGGCTTTACCACTTGAAAAACTGCACAAGTCCCTCTACCTTTCAAATTTTCTGAGAGAGCTTTGCCACTGTTCCTCTTTTATGCTTTTCTCCTTTGGTTTTATATAATTTATTTTTATATCTGTCATATCTTCACCCCGTCTGCTGTCATTGGATATACATGGCTAGTTATATATACATGCCATGTTGGAGCTAGGATTTGAACACCATTTTTTAAAACTCCAAGTCCAGTCTTTTTCCTCCTATAGCACACTAACTCATATATTACCTACTATTATTAGTTAATTTTTTATAAGTGTATACTTGGTCTCTCCAGTTAAATTATAAATTCCTTAAGGGAAGTTGCTAAGTACTCTGGAATTAAGAATCTGGGCATGCAGAACATAAATTACAGAAATTCCTGGGTGAAGGAAGGGAAGAGTAATCCTCAACTGGGATGAATCAAGGCAGGAGATAGCTCTGAGCATTTTCAATACAAAATGAGAGAAGATGTAATCTGAATGCCAGGCCAGAGCAGTCACTTCAGTTACTGGGGAGTAACAACATCCAAGAGGTTGAGATAAGTAGATAGTTTGGTTGTCAAAGAGCTTAAAAGTCAAGGGAAATTGGTGAAGATTAAAAAGGCAGAATATAGAGTAGAGGAAGTTATCTTTTCGTCCAAACATAAGCTGCTGCTCTCATTGGTTCAAGCTAAAGCAGAGATACCAAGGGACCGCTATTACCATAATTGGTATCTGTACCATGGATGATAATGGGAATGGGGACCCCAGACAGGAGTCTCTCTAGAAATTGGGTCTGGAGCAAGAAGTCATCAGCAACAGAGGGTAGTCTTTATGGAATAGAACTATAGTGATAAAGTGACCAGTGTTGAACTCTGAGACCAAGATATATGTATGTGGACAGATCTGAGCTCACACAGAGGGGAAGATCCATGATTACAATTTGAATCACCTTCTCTTTCTTCAGGAAAGCATGAGTTTCTTCCAAAATTTCTGTTCCTCTCCTCTCTTCTCCTCTCCTCATCTTATGAATCTTATTACTACTGGGATCTTTCCTGACATGATAGGATCTCGGAGCTGTACAGAATAGAGAATTTATTGATTCATATTTTTATAGCCTCTTCAAAGTAGGTAACAATGTAGATCTAGACTATTCTAAATATAAACTGAACCTAGGTAGTTTCTGGTGTCCAAGAATGTTGTGATTCCGTTGGAGCTGAGATAGTTGTGGCAGCCAATTTGGGCAATTTTTTCTTTCATCTTTCTCTTTTTCCATAGCTGGTTCAAAAGGAAGTGCTGAGAGATTGAACTAGAAAGTCATGCCCTCAGGGAGGACTTGGGGAACAGTGGCACTACTCACATACAGATGGGCACCAAACAGGGCAAAATTAGGCCCTTCTCTCTAGACCAATACACCCCAGCACACACACATACACACACACACACACACACACTGCTAGAAGAGAGTATATTCTGGATTTAGTAGGTACTCCAATTATAATGATTGGATTATGCTAAGATTACAAATGACATCTTTTCTTCATCAAAAAGTATGCTTAAAATTGGTCAAATGAGAAATAAATAACTAGAACGCACATATTTGGTGAAGGGAATACCTGTACCAGTAAAATAATTGTCCTTGAGCAACCACTGTGTTTGGCCTGTGATTATGTCTATACTATGGAAAAGGTTGGTTGCTTCAGTCATCTCAAAGACAATTTGATCACTGTGTGATTAATCCTGAGAGGAATCTAGGTGACCCAGTAGATAGAACACTTACAAATCCAGGCTCAGGCACTTATTAGTTGGGTGACCTTAGGCAAGTCACAACCTCTGTTTACCTCATTTTCGTCATGGGGATCATAATAGCATCTACTTCCCATGGTTGTTGTGAGAAACAAATGAGATAATAATTGTAAAGTGCTTAGGACAGTGCCTGGCACCTAGGTTCTTACAAATTTCTTCCTTTTCTTTCCTTCCTTCCCTTCTTCCAAGTCAGGATGACTTGGGTTCAAGAGCTGCTTCTGACACCTACTGTCTTGTGTGACTCTGGATGAGTCACATCCTTTTGGTCTCCTCCAACAGCTCTCTAAGACTACATTAAAGAGAAGTTGCCAGTCTGTTTTGATGTAACAACAATGCTGCTTGCCACTACTGTGGCTGTGTAAAGCCAATAACACCAGCACACAGGAGGGCTATTAGAACAAGTTCTTTGATTTGCTTTTCTAAGGAAAGCAGTTTTAAGGGGTTTACAATCTCACTTTAATTAAATATACATATATCATTCACTTAGTTCAGGGGAAAGAGTCAGCACCCTGAACTTCAGAAAAAACACAAACAGAAATTACAATCAGAAATTATATAAAAGAGCAAAATAACACAAATCAGAAGACAGAATTTCTATCTGTCCATAGCAATACAAACATACATAGTTACCAGAGAGAGAAGCACCAACATCTGGGTTTTCAAAGCAGGGAGTGGGGTGGCTCCTTAATGGCTACCCAGAGTCTCATCTGGTCAAATCACATGACCCTCTTCCAGGGAGTGAGCCCCAAAAGCAAAACCTCTCCTTCCACAGTCCTGAAAGTCCTCCATTGTTGATTCTCAATTCTGAGTTCAATGACTATCCTCTGGCTGTATATATACCCTTTTTCAGGGCCCAAGGGCTTCACACCTCTAGAGGGTTGCACAGTTGTCATGACCTAATTAGCAAAAGGATGTGGGCCTTCCTACAAACAAAGGCAAGACTCAATCAAAAGCA
>JAQQSZ010005790.1:0-13778 GCA_028646595.1 Phalanger gymnotis | reverse complement strand
AGAAATGGGGAGAAAATTTGAAATTCAAACTCCTGTGAAAATCAACACTGAAAATTACATATATTAAATAATAAAAAAATAAACTAAGTATGCATTTTACATAAAATGTTTCATATTTATTCATATTTTATGGTTTCTGTCACTTATTTAATATCATATGTGATTCTCTTTTGAAGATTAGAATAAAATTTAGGTCCACTGGACTAATCAGTCAGGGAAGCTTCATCAATTAATCTTAGTTAAAGGATTGAAGTTTTGGAACTTTGATTCCTGCCTTTAAATTTCTGCCCTTTGAGAATATTTGTGTCATAAACAAGTACTTATATAAGGTAGATTAGACTTGACCTAGGAGTGGGTCATCTTTTTCTTCCCAGGAAATGGGTGGGGAGAGGTTCCTGGTGGGCAGGAAGCTACTGAAAAGGAAAGAGCAGCAACAAGCTGGGAAACTTGTACACTTGTATACTGAATTAGCTGCTCACCCCCTCCTCCCATTTTTCCTTAAAACTTCAGGCCACTTCCTTTTTGCACCATGCATAGGATTAGAGGCATTTGGTTATTGCCAACTCAGACTGGGTAGTTTAACAGCAATTAACTTTGGTGAATCAGTGCTCTTAGACCAAGTGGGAGGTATGTCCATAGCCCAAAGGAAACTTCCTATCAGCCATTCAGGCAGGAAGCCAACAGCACACTGAGTGGGATCTGAACTTTGATCTGAACAGAGGAGGAGGATATGGAAATACAGAAGAGTTGGATCAGACTGGGAGCCAGAGCAGCCCATCAGGAACCAGCATATGGAGAGTATAGATAAGACAGTCAGAATAGTTTACAAAAATCTTGGTGGTTACTAAGAAGGCAAGAGATCATTCCAAATTCCCAAGGCTACTTTCTGTATTTGTGCAAACCAGCACTTATAGTTACTATATCCAAGAGAATTACTAGTTGCACAACCCCTTTTTTTAATCTCTTCGGTGAGTTATAGAAGCAAGTGATACAGGAATGTCCCTCAGGTACTTCAAAAAAATGGAATGGTCATTGGGAAGTGGTTTTGAGACTACTGGGCAAAATGCTTAGGAATAGAAAATTTGATAGTTTCTTTGCAATTTTATTTTACTGTTAAATAAAACCATGTGGCTACAAAAGACTTCATTGCCTGTGCATCATCATCAAATGTTGAAAGGGAGCTAGAAATTTCTCAGACTAACAAGGATAGAGATTTTAGAGCTATAAATTGTCTTATTTTTATAATCCCAAACAATAATTTTGTGACATGCCAACTGGTGAGCAAAACCATAAACTACATTCCCTTGCTGGTGTATACTTACGTCACACCCTGCCATGAGTTCCTATCATTAGTTTAACACCTCAGGTGCCACCTGGAATGCTCACCGAGTATACATACAAGTCCTCACAATAGTTCCAGAAATGTTACATCATTTTGTACTTTAGTCTTATAATTCAGCAGTGTGATGCAAAAGACTTTAAAACAGCAAAATTCTTCTCCTAAGTCTAAAGAAGAATTGGGTTCCTTATTCTTCACTTCAAGCACGCTAAGTTGATAGATTGCATACAGGTATCTAGACTGTCATTATTGTCTACTCTAGCCCTTTTTCACTCTTAACAACAATCACAATAAAACTTTGTGCCTAATTCTCCCCCCAACCTCCATCAAACCAAATTGCTATTATAGAGACAAAGACGATTGTCAGTGATTTAAGAGGGGTGACTTTTTAATGATTTAAGACGGGTAACTTTTTTAAGGGGTAACTGTTACTTTTCTACAGGAAAGAACAGCTTTACCCTACTGTGGCTGGGTGTAGTGACACTCAATGGCAACATCTCAAGTGTAAAATGAGGCACATAGTCCTGAACCAGGAGGCTGGTCCCTGAGAAAGGGAGTTAGCCAAGGCAGAGGTAGAAGTACACAGGAGTAACAATTCCCTACAAACACTTCTGAGTCTCTCTCTTTTCTTCCTCCTACTCTATAACAGTTTCCTACTTCCCACTCAGAGAGCAATGCAGGAAACACGGATCAAGTGGTCATAGAGATTAACAGCTTCAGAATTATGATTCTGTTGTCAAATGATGCACAAGAGAGAATCTAAGAATCTATCAGAGTAGAGGATGCAGATAGAGGGGAAAATTATATGCAAATAGCTCAAGCCAAGTTAAGAATATGTAGAAGGAAAAAAAAAAGCCATTTCTCAAAAACAGAGAAGTCCTAATTCAATCTATAATTCAAGGTTCTGTGAACTGTGAAATGACCCCATAGATAGTGCCGGCTATTAGCATTCTTCCTCACATTTTGCTCCTGAAATCATAAATAAGAGGTTACATTGAACAGGTTAAACTGAAAACATAAACAGGTTAAACATAAAATAAGTAAAACTGAAAACATAAACAAATTTAGGCTTTAATAAGGACATCAGAATTCAAATACGTTCTTTCTTTCATTTTTTTCCTTTTCATTTATAATGACTTGTGTGCTTTCCTCTTTAAATAGACTCTTTTTAAAATGGGCCTTTGTCTCTTTAAGAGAAAAGGCATGGTCATTTCTAACCATATAATTTTACAACATTCTAGAGTTGTAAAGACACATATCTTCATTTTTAAGTCTGTTTTATTACATCTATAAAGTGTAAACTACCAACGATCATTCTTTGGATTAAAATGTACTGGTACTTTTAGAGTGCTTTGATTGGTTGTAGGATAGGGACAGAGGGAAAGTAGGACAGAGTTTCAGCTGCACAAATGAACAATGAGACCTACTCCTCTTCCTGTAACCACCATCATCGTGATGGAGGAGCAACAGAATAAACAGAGACAGAAAAGACTCTGTGCTTATGCTTAGCATCAGATTCCATGGGATCCAATGTGCCGGGAAGGGTAAGTGGAATCGGAGTTTTTCTAAATAGTCTAAAATAACAGCTCTTGCCTAGGTTGTCTCTGTGTCGACTCTTTCCTATTGTACAAGTGAAAATTCTTCCTGTTGCCTCTTGTGGAACTTCTGTTTTCTTATGTTTGGGAAACCTGGGGTCAGAAAATGACAAAGACAACAAATTAGCTCTTACACTTCTAGGGCTTAAAAAAGCATATTTTAAAAAAAATTTGTTGATTTTTGGTATGACGGGAGAGGTGACGTTGACATCTTCCAGTTGGTTAAATCAGATGTTGAGGAAATGTGGCCCGGCATGGCTCATTTGCTCTAGTACAGCCTTATGACAAGGGAGACTTTCCAATCTTATTTTTTAAAGTGTAGTAGCCTTAAGCCATTCTGAAATGTTTACAATATTGTAGTTTATTTTAATTGACAAAGTGAAACATCTTGTAATAGCATGGAAATAGATACACATCTCAGATTTATGCAATAGTATTCAGTGAATAAAACAGTTAAATTTTAAAATTATGCCTTTAATTACTCACCTAGATTTATATGTACTGAACTCAAGGTGTATGTCGCTTTGCAGAGCTGGGAGGGAATTTAGAGACTGGTGAACCCAATCACCTCATTTTACAGATGAGGAAACTAATGCGCTAGGGCAGAAGTGATTTGCCTAAGATCACACAGACAGTAAGTGATAGATCCACTATTTGAACCCAGACCCTCTAACTTCAAACTGTGTGCCCTTTTCACTGTGGAGCATCATACCACTAAATTTTTCATATCTGAGACATATTTTTTTTACAAAGCAAAAAATAAAATTATTTAGAAATGACTTGATAAACTTAATCAATGTACACGATCAAACCTGATTTCCAGGGTCACAGCAACACAATTTAACTCCCTGGTGTAATCAAATAAACCAAATATAGCTATTTAATTTATGTTATGCAAAGTTAGCCAGTTATCTCCATTTAAGTGGGCTTAAAAAGTTCTTGGAAGCATTTATTCCTCAAATTCTAGGAAGAGGAATCTGTAGTAAACTGGATTTGTTGTTAGAAGATATGGGTTCAAATCTATAATATCCATGGTTCTATAAGTTATTTTAAATCATTTTCTGTTCCTTTTTTTTTTTGCAAACTAGGTAATCAGATAACAAAAACAAATTTATCTATGTGCAAATGGTATGGCGATAAGGGAACAATTTTGTAATGACCTAATTGCTAGGAAAGGCAAGCTAACAAAACAGCAGGAGAAACAGTGTCCATCTGCTTCCCTCACCCCAGGGGCCAGGTCAGGTTTGAAGTACTTCAGGATAGATCCAGGGATTCTGATCCAATCCAAACAAGTCTTAGCTTATTCTCATTCTTGGTATTAACTTGATTCCACATCCATTCTAGTTTGTTTTCTGGGAACAAACTTAGAGATAAGGAAATCAGATATTATTCTAACCTACGGTGAAAGAAATCTCCAAGAGAGCATAGAGCTAGTCTGATTTCCCAAAGGTCCTCTGAAATGGAGCTGACGTGGGACTAAACTCTTCCCCATCTCTCTGGAATTTCTCCAAAAGTGAACTGCCTTCTGCTAAGCAAGAAGTATTAGGGGCACTGATAATCCTAATATTCACCTAGTCAGGTTTGCCGGGTAGTAATACTCCCATAACATTGCTGTTGTTGTTCAGCTATTTCAGTCTTGTCCCTATTTGGAGTTTTCTTTGCAAAGATACTGGCGTGGTTTGCCATTTCCTTCTCTAGATCATTTTGCAGGTTAAGGAAACTGAGGCAAACAGGGTTAAGTGACTTGCCCAGGGTCACAAAGTAAGTGTCTTAGATTAGATTTGAACTCCAGTCTTCCTGACTCTAAGGCAGTCGCTCATTTTACCACCTCCCAGCCCTAATATTAGCAGCTTTTATTTCTGTCTAGTTTGTTATATTCAACAAATTTAATGAGGAAGTTCCATTTTTGGACCCATGTGGTACCTAATTAATGTCCTTGGCATAAAGAACAATTAGTAGTTAGTCAATTATGAAATAATTGTTCTCTTGTCCTCACTAGTCATTTATATGATAAGGTACTTTGCCTTTATCAAAGCTATCCATTAGATAATATGCTGAAATCTTCACACTTGAATCTGAGAAGAGGGATAAAGTAAGACCATGTGGTCTTAGAGAAAGCCAGTTTCTTTCAGTCAAGAGGCAAAATGGAAAGCAAATATATTCTTTAAGAAACAGAGAATGGTAAAATAGATTCATCTCTCCTTAGAAAGAGAAAGAAAGGGGTGGGAGAAAGAGGCAGAGGAGGGAAATGTAGACGTCAGCAGAACTCTCCACAGCTTAGGCACAACCCCTATGTTGTTCTGCCTGGTTTCCCTCACCTTTGACCACATAGTGCCAGACAGTGAATCACAGCATCCTCCACTAAAGGGAGCATTGCAGAGTAGAAAACATGCTAGATTTGGATTCCGAGCACCTGTATTCAAAAGCTGGCTCTTCCAGCTGTGTAATGTCAGGAGAGTTACTTAACCTCTCTGGCCCCAGTTTCTCATCTATAAGAAGGAATTTCTACGTCTAAATCTATGATCTTCATTTCCTATAGGATTGTGGTTGAAGTCCTCCATCCTCCATTATGGCTGCACTCTCCTTTCTCCATTTCTTTTGTGGTGAAATTGAAGCTTCAGGGATACTACTATTTCAGATACAGTCACAGTCCCTTTAGTCTTTGAATCAGGATACAATAGAGACTTCTATACTGAACTACAATCATCCATCTCCAATGCCCACTCCAATACCTTAGTCACTTTCTATTTTTTTGGAGGGGGGAAGGCAAGGTAATTGGGGTTAAGTGACTTGCCCAAGGTCACACAGCTAGTAAGAGTCAAGTGTCTGGATTTGAACTCGGATCCTCCTGACTCCAGGGCCAGTGCTCTATTCATTGTGCCACCTAGCTGCACCCCCCCCCCGCCTTTTTAATTTTCATTTTCAAAAGGGGTGTTGCACTTGGTGTTATTTGATCATTTACTCTACCAACTTTGAAATTAATGACACCCTATCCATTTCTTTGAAGTATTCTTTTAAAAACTTGAAGCTGACTTACAAAGGAAGATTATAAGCACCTTTCACTGGGGTTCTTTTTTTTAATTCTCTCAGTTTGAATTTGGTCATGTCTCTGTTTTTTTCGATTTATTATTTATTTATTTTTATCAGTCTTTTCTTTTTAAATTTTGAGTTCCAAATTCTCTCCCTCCATCTCAAAACCTACCCTACCGACTAAGAAGGCAACCAATATGGTATCAATTATACATGCAAAATCATGCAAAACACATTTACCTATTAGCCATATTGCAAAAAAGCAATAAAAGTAAAGTGAGAAAATAATATTTTCTTTTGCACTCAGAGTTCATTCGCTCTCTCTCTGGAGCTGGAGAGCAGCATTTTTTCATCATAAATCTTTTGAAATTGTTTTCGATTGTTGTATTGAACAGAGTAGCCAAGTCTTTCACTGCTGATCATCATTTCACTGTTATTATTGTGCACAATGATCTCCGGGTTCTTCTCACTTCACTTTACATCAGTTCACATAGGTCTTGCCATGTATTTTTTTCTGAGACCACCCCCCTCATCATTTCCCACAATTCAATAGTATGCCACAACTTGTCATTCCCTGACTGATGAGCATCAACTCGATTTCTAATCCTTTGCCACCTCAAAAAGATCTACTATAAACATTTTGTACATATAGGTCATTTTCCTTTTTTCTTGATACCTCTGGTATAGAGACCTACTGCTGGTCTTGCTGGGTCAAAGGATATGGATAATTTTATAGCCCTTTGGGCATAGTTCCAAATTGTTCTACAGAATTGTTGAACCAGTTCGCAACTTAGCAACAGTATAATAGTGTACTTTTCCCACCATTCACTTCAGCATTGATCATTTCTGATAGGTATGAGGTGGTACCTCAGAATTGTTTTAATTAGCTTTTTAGTGGCAATTTAGAGCATTTTTTTTCATATGACTAGAATTAGCTTAGATTTCTTCTTCTAGGAACTGCTTGTTCATATCCTTTAACCATTTATCAATTGGAGAATGGCACTTATTTTTATAAATTTCACTCAGTTCTCTACATATCTGAGAAATGAGACCTTTATTAGAGAAAGTTTGTGTAAATTTTTTTATATTACTTCATTGGCTATGGTACCTTTTAGCATAATATGGTTTCTCTGATTATCTCCTCTAATCAGATCTATTTTTGCTTTTACTTCATCTGAGATTGTGATTGCTACCCCTACTTTGTTTTACTTCAGCTAAAGCATATTAAATTCTGCTCCAGTCCTTTATTTTAACTCTGTGTGTGTCTTTCTGTTTCAAGTGTGTCTCTTGTAAACAACATATTGTTGGATTTTTGGTTTCAATCCATTCTGCTATCCAATTCCATTTTATTGGTGCGCTCATCCCATTCTCATTCAGAATTATGATTACTAACTATGTATTTCTCTCTATCCTATTTTCTTCTATTTATTCTCCTCTTTCTCTTTTTATCCTGTTCCTCCTCTAAAGTCTGTTTTGCTTTCCATGTAAGGTAAAATAGATATCAATATATAATTGAGTGTGTATACATTCTTTCTGCTTTAAACCAATTCCAATAAGAGTGAAGTTCAAGTATTGCCCACCACCTCCCCCTATTTCCCCTCCACTGTAAAAGCTCTTCCTTGCACATTTCTTTTATGTGAAAAAATTTTCCCCATTCTACCTCTCCCTTCCCCCTTCTCCCAGTACATTCCTCGTTCTCACCCCTTCGTTTTTTAGATAATCCCAATATAATTGACTCATACTTATATACTCTATGTAGACTCCTTCCAATTGCCACAAAAATGATAAAGCTCTTAGGAGTTACATGTATAATCTGACCATATGGGAATGTAAACAGATTAACTTTATTGAATGCTTTATGATTACTCTTTCATGTTTACCTTTTACTTCTCTTGAGTCTTATGTTTGAATGTCAAATTTTCTATTCCACCCTGGCCTTTTCATCAGGAATGCTTGAAAGTCCCCTAATTCATTAAATGTCCATTTTTCCCCTGAAGGATACTCAGTTTTGCTGGGCAGGTTATTCTTGGTTGTAATCCTAGTTCCTTTGCTTTCCAGAATATCATATTCCAAGCCCTCCACTCCTTTAATGTGGAAGCCAGTAAATTGTGTGTGATCCTGACTGTGATTCCAGGATATTTGAATTGTTTCTTTCTGGCTGCTTACAATATTTTCTTCTTTGACCAACAGTTATAGAATTTGACTATAATATTCCTGGCAATTTTCATTTTGGGATCTCTTTCAGGAGGTGATCAGTGGATTCTTTCAATTTCTATTTAGATCATCTGGATCTAAGACATCAGGGCAGTTTTTCTTCATAATTTCTTGAAATATGATGCCTAAGCTCTTTCTTTAATCATGGCTTTCAGGTAGTTCAATACTTCTCTAAATTATCTCTCCTTGATCTATTTTCCAGGTCAGTTATTTTCTGATGAGATATTTCACATTCTTCTATTTTTTCATTCTTTTGACTTGGCTTTATTGCTTTTTGATGTCTTATGGAGTCATTAGTTTCCACTTCCCCAATTCTAATTTTTAAGGAATTGCTTATTTCACTAAGATTTTGTACCTCTTTTGTGAATTTTGCCAATTCTGCTTTTAAGAAGTTCTTTTCTTCAGTGAATTTTTGTGCCTCTTTTAGCATTTGGCCAAATCTGTTTTTTAAAGTGTGCTCTTTTTTTCAGTATTTTTGTGCCTTTTTTGCCAAGCTGATAATTCTCTTTTCATCATTCTCTTGCATCACTCTCTTTTTTTCTACCAATCTAATCTCATTCTTTAACTTTTCTAGGAATTCTTGTTGAGCTTTTGTCCAATTAGT
Organism: Phalanger gymnotis; assembly: GCA_028646595.1. Lineage (NCBI taxonomy): Eukaryota > Metazoa > Chordata > Mammalia > Diprotodontia > Phalangeridae > Phalanger > Phalanger gymnotis. The sequence goes on along the minus strand of JAQQSZ010005790.1, from coordinate 4,996 downwards.
ATTTTTCTTTGAGGACTTACTTGTACCTATTTTCTCGGTGTCGTCTTCTATTGAGTTTATGTCTTGGGCTTCCTTACCACCATAGTAGCTTTTTATGGTCAAGTTCTTTGTTGTTCACTCATTTTTCTAGCTTGTTTCTTGACTTTGGACTTTTTATTAAAGTTGGACTCTGCCCACTTGGGGATAGTAAAGCTCTTTCCCAAGTTTCAGGCTTTTTCTTGCTGCTATTGTCAGAACTAGTTCTGAAGGGTCTGCAAGTTTTCAGTGCTTCTGAGGTGGTGGGATGTGGGGAAAGATGTGGTCACTGCTCTTCTGGTCTGTGTTCTGGTCTTTACCCAGGAAGAGTACTTGCTCTTCTGCAACCACAAGAACTAACACTACTCTAAGACTTGGAAGTGAGATCAGGTCCCCCATTCCCCTGCAGCTGCAAGTACTTGTGCTCCTCCTCTCTTTGGAAATGTGGCCAGGGATCCTATTCCCTTGTGGCAGACCAAAAGTGCTCCTCTCTGCTCTGGAACTGTGACCCAGTACTGAGTATTGGCAATAGAGTTGCCAATCAGAGTTGGCTGTGCCTTCTGCCAGCAAAAGGTCCCCTATGATCTCTTTCTGACAAGGTGTCCAATCCTCTTAACATCCCTGGACTGAGAGCTCCTGAAGCTGCTGCTACTACTGCTGCTACCACCACTGTGCAGCTACCTTCTGGTGCTCTTTAAAGTTGGACCAATTCTCATGTCTCTCCTAAGTGTGTTTCCACTTAAGATCATAAAATAATAAATTTATAGCTAAAAGGAACCTAAAAGGTCATCTAATCTGAACCGTTCATTTTTACAGATAAGAAAACTGAGGTCCAGAGGAATTAAATGAATGGAGTGAGGCTACTTAGTAAATATCAAGATTTAAACTCAGATCCTCAAAATTTGACACTGTACTGAGTCCAGGAAAATTGGTTGCCATCCCTAAGCCCTGCTTCCATTGCTTTTTAATGTGTACTTCTTAAAACTGTAATTTTAACATACATTTGGTTGAAATTTCTTTTCTATGTTTTCTTTATATTTAATTTTTAAATAAATATCCTAAGTACAAAGAGAGCCAAACATTAACATAAACTCAAAATAATTCCATTTAGACCAAAACTTATGAGAGATTTTTAGCTTAATTCTTAATTCTCCTTACTCAACCCTCATGTTGAATAAATGATCAGATCTTATTGATTCTATCTCCACAATATCTTTCCCATTAATCTCTACTCCCATCTCCACTCGCAGTAGCTTCCAAATTGGTCTACAATTGCCTCCAATCTTTTCCTTCACCAAAATATCATTTACAAAAAGCCAGACTGATATTCCTAAAACAACAAAGCTATGACCTTATGTTATAGGATCAATATCTACCCAGGTTTCCCAAGCTCTCCCTCCAATGAAGGCTAGGCTCATTCTTTTCCTAAAAGTCAAGGAAGCTATTCCAAAAACTTGACCAGCCCAGAGAGCTAAGTCTCTAGCTGCCTAGCTGTTGACATAACTTCCTGCTGGTCTCAGATCATGTTGTAATGACTTCCTGATCACCTAATGGAAAAAAATGAAAGCCTTCCCTTGCAAAGTTGGCCCCTTCAGATTTGAGATAACAAGACTCTTAACTCTTAATCACACCCTGCCCTGTTCATATGACGCATTTTTATGTGAAGATAAAGGAAGCCTCTACCAGAGCTAAGCCTGTATCCTTGTTGAGTATCCTTTCTATGTCATAGCTCAGTATTTCTCCTTTTGTTAATTATTGGCTACCTGGATTTCATTTTATTCCAGGTGACCAGTCTGAGTCAGGCCTCACCCATACACAGCACGTCACTTCCTTAGAAAAATGGCTCCAATTACTCCCTATTGCCTTTAAGATAAACTAGAAATCCTTGGGCTGGCATTCAAAACCCCTCACAGTCTGGCACCTATCTACCTTTCTAATATTACCTTCTATTAGTTCTTTTCCCACATTTTCCTCTCCAGCCAAAATGACCCAATAGAGTTTCCTCATATAGAATATATTTCAGGCCTAGGATACATTCTCTCCTCATTATCTTCTCACACTTTACGAAGAATCCTTAGACCCTTCAAAATATGGATCGAGGGCTACTTCCTCTACAAGGCCATTTCTGATTACTCCACTTATAGCATTCTCTCCTTCTTGGTATTATTTTGTATATATTTTGCATTCACATGTATATGTATAACTTCATTCCCCACACTCTGACTCCTGAATATAAGGTCCGTGAAAGTTGAGACCTGTTTTTGTTTTGCCTATATATTTAGTGCCTAGTACAGGACATGCTTTGGTACTTGCTCGATAAATTTTCATTAAATAGATCTGAATGAACTGATCAGCAGGCAGGACACACCTTTTTCATGATGTAGACTTACACAGAGTAATTTTATGTCTTTCTCTGAGGTATATGGTGTTGAATCTGATTAAGAAACAAACCAGAAAAGCTGAATCTTGGCTATACTCTGTCATGGACCTGAACCTCGTAAATTCATTTTGGCTGTAGATCTTCTGCTATCTAAGCCCAATCTTATAAGCCAGAGCTTTGATGAACTAAAATTGTTCAGCTCAACCTTTTCCCTTTTTTCAGTTATTTTATTCCATCCAAAACAATTTAACAAGAATTTATTAAGTGGTCATGATGTACTAGGCAGTGTGCTAGGCTTTAGGAACGCAAAGACAAAACTAAAAACATTTCCTGCCTATGAGGAGCTTACATTCTACCGGGAAGGTATAACATCTAAACTGCTAAGTAAATACATGATAACTTGAAGAAGGAGAGTACTAATAACTAAGGATATGTAAGAGGTAGCACTTGAGCTGACCCTTGAAGAAAACTAATTATAGGAGATGGAGATAAGGGGAAAATGCTTTCCAGGCATGGTGAATAAAAGAAGATAAGGGAGCCACTTCCAGAGCTAAACCTGTATCCTTGTTGAATATCCATTTCAAAGGCATGGAGAATAAGTTCTCACATAAGTTTCTTATTACTTCTACTTCAACAACCAATTCCTCCTTAGTGAAAACTAGATTCAGATTAGCAGGTTCTCTCATGAGTTCCTCTCTCTTTGAAAGGTGGGATGACTTTGAAATTGTGGGAAAACTTCCTTATGTTTAAATTAAATGAAAAGCACAATCTGAACTTTTTAATGTATGGAGTTGGTTTACGGTTACCTGTGTACCCACGATATGTTGACCTTGGCATAGAGAAATGTCTGCTGATTCTTTTCCATTGATTTTTCTTTTATGTTTTTTAGAAAAAGAGGAATTATTCCAGAGTGTGTTGGCACAGGTTGCTGAGCAATTTTCAAGGTAAAATGCTTGAAATGCATGTCTATGTACATATGTAAGTGACAGATTTCATGTCTGTCATTCATGGACTAGCCTGACTGAGTTTGAGAGACCCTTGGGTGATGAGGCTCACAGCAACTCTGAAAGACCGTCTTCTAAGTCATATATAAGCTGCAGTGTGTGTCAATGGTAAGAGTGTCTACAATGACAAAATGAAAGATCGGAGACATATATGTATGTGTGGTATGATATATTCTTAGAGAAATAATTTATTTGAATTAAGATGCCAAAAACTGGTGGGGGATGAGGGAGGAGAAAGAAGAGAGGAAATTAAGGGAGATGGTTCTTTTTTTTATTTTAAAAAAAAGGGCAAAACCTAAAGCTTTGCTATTGTATCATCCAGTCCCCTATTATTACATGAAATACCTTATAACAGGATCACTCCTTCATTTTAACAATTATCCTCTCTGGACTATATTGAAGACATACTCCTCTTAACCCAAATTCTACTTTATTTAGAATAGTGCTATAATGTTTCCAGTATACTGTTGATGTTTGTTGCAAATTTTCTTCCACAACTGCTGGATGACTATGAAAGAAAGTATGTCTAGGTTTTAAAAATGATAATTTACTTGCATTTTTAGATATCACCTCAGTAAGCTCCCAAAGAGAATCTGGAAATTTTTTTTTAATCTGAGGGATCTGAAATTGATCCTGAATTTCACATTCTCACCATCCCAAATAGGGAGTAATAGTAAAGATGATCAAATAGCCTGGTGTCAACAAAGCATAGCATACAACAATTGTGATTCAAAAGAGAAAGTGATATAAATTTGATGTTTTATTTTTCTCCAGTTACATGTAAAAACAATTTTAACATTCTTTTTTTCAAATTTTGAGTTCCAAATTCTCTCCCTCCCTGCCTTTCCCCCTCCCCCACCATTGAGAAAGCAAGCAATTTGACATAGGTTACACATGTGTAGTCATGCAAAATACATTTCCATGTAAGTCATGCTGCAAAACACAGACAAAAAAGAAACAAGAAAAATAAAGGAAGTGAAGAAAAAGTATCTTTGATCTGCATTCAAACTCCACCAGTTCTTTCTCTGGAGATGGGCAGCACCTTTCATCATTAAGTCCTTCAGAATTGTTTTAGATCATTGCATTGCTGAGAATAGCTAAGTTATTCATAGTATTTCATTATACAATATTGCTGTTACTGTGTACCGTGTTCTCCTGGTTCTGCTTATTTCACTGAGGAAGTAACATAAACACACAAACTATATTTTTATGAATTAAAAAATTCTAAAGGGTTTCTGTTTGTGTGTCCAGAATTATTTAGATTGCCCATGTTTTGTCTACCACACATAATGATTTCTATTCCTGTAAAGTTATGTCTATTTCCACTAGTTCCATGTCCTTTAAAAAATATTTGCCTTTGCTACCCAAAAGACATCAAAAGCAAGTGGAAATATGAAATATCATATTTAATAAATATTAAATTAATTAGAAGGGACACTGGGAGAAATTTTGGTGATATTAAAAAAATAATAAAAATTTATATTTAAAAAAAACTGAGGCAGAGCAATGTAAGAAGATCCTTACTTCTGGAAATGAAAAGAACAACACTCCAAAATAAAAGTGAATGTAACAAAATCATAAAGCACTACTGAAGTGA
>JAQQSZ010005789.1:0-13778 GCA_028646595.1 Phalanger gymnotis | reverse complement strand
GGGAGAGACTAGAGGTAGGGAAACCAGTCAGGAAGCTTTTTAAATAGTTCAAGGGATGTGTTTAAAGCTTGACCTAGAGTGATGACTATGTGAGCAGAGAGAAGGGGATGAACAAAAGAGGTGTTCCAGGAGTAGAAATTAGCAGATTTGGCAACTGATGAATATTTGAGGAGTGTTTGAGTGAGGAATAGCAAATGATCTTGAGGCAGGAGTAGAAGACAAGTCTCTCTGAATCCAATGGTCAAGCTTCTCCTCACTGTGCCTCTCTGATCAGCAATTTTGAAACTGGTTTTAGGACCTTTTTAACTTTCTGAAAAATTATCGAGGGCTACCAAAGAGTACTAGTTTAGGTAGGTTATAAAAATAACATCTCAGCATTATTATGAAAATACTTTTGACTTTATGAAGTCCCTGAAAATGTCTTAAAGACACCATTAGACCATGGACCACACTTTGATAGACTATGTTCTAAAGGAAGACCTCAGTGGAGTATTTCTAATTTTTTTGAATTAATTAATTTAGTTTTACCAATTTTTTTTTTACATTTTCAGTTCTGAATTCTTCAGGATCATTGTTAACAGTAATAAGAATAAAATGGGAAGTATTTGTCATCTATCACTGATCAGATAGTTCCACATTCACGACATAAAGGAATAGAATTAAAGTGATGGAAAAGACTATTTTTGTCATGATAGGAAAAAGCAGGTGATGCCCTTGCAGAAAAGGTTATTGACTCTATTGCTACAAAAATTCTTTCGTATTCCATAGGATTCCATTATTTTATTAAGTTATGGGCTATCTTCATCTGCGCAGATAGTAGCTGATGCTCACCTCTACAATCTGGGATATCCGATATTTTTGGTTTATTTTTTTTTGAGGCAATTGGGGTTAAGTCACTTCCCTAGGGTCACACAGGTAGGAAGTATCAAATGTCTGAGGCCAGATTTGAACTCTGGTCTTCCTGACTCCAGGAATAAGTGCTCTATCTATCTACTATGCCACCTAGCTTGCCCTCAGTCTAGCATATCATCTTCCAGCTACTCTGAGACACAGAAAATCTTCCCAGTGTGCAGAGGTACTGTTGAAGCACTTTGGATGTCCACGGCTAATACTCACCTTGTTATTCCTCACTGCCTTTTCTGACCATATGTGTCCTCGATAATAACTGTTACTTCTTGTACAAAAGTCACCATAGGCAATATGCTGTACCCTACAGACCCCAACATGAATTTATCCGTTGGGCACTGGGTCACCTACAATCTTGAACCTTTTAAAATCGTGATGCTCTCACTATACATGTATAACTTACATTGGATTGCTTTCCTTCTCAGTAGGAATGGGGAGTAGGGAGGGAGGAAGGGAGAGAATTTGGAACTCAAAGTTTAAAAATGAATATTTTTAAAAATGTTTTTATATGTAAGTGGGGAAAAATGAAATACTAAATAAAAAATAAATTGAAAACTGAAAAAAAAATCATGATGTTCCATAAGTTTTAACCTTATGGAAATACCAGATGAAAATAAATGTCCAGAAAGGATCTATGTGGCAGTGATCAAATATGCATCATTGACAATATGTAATTTCCCAAATGTAATCCAATCTAGGCACCTCCTTCTCCTCAGTTCTGATTCTAGAATTGTAATTATCACATTTCTGTAGCCCCAATTTATATATCACCAATATAAAAATTATTCCCCTACACAAAATGCAAAATGGATAATTTTGATTATGTTAAATTGAAATGTTTTTGTATAAAAAAGCCAATGCAACAAAGATTAGGAGGGAAACAGAAAATTGGGAGAAAATCTTTGCAACCTGTGTCTCTGATAAAGGCCTCATTTCCAAAATACACAGGGAACTGAGCCAAATACATAGGAATACAAGTCATTCCCCAATTGAGAAATGGTCAGAGGATATGAACAGGCAGTTTTCACGGGAAGACATTAACGATATCTATAGGCATATGAAAAAAATGCTCAAAATCACTACTGATTAGAGAAATGCACATCAAAACAACCCTTAGGTACCACATCTCTCATGTCAGATTGGCTATAATGACAAAACAGGAAAATGATAAATGCTGGAGAGGATGTGGGAAAAATGGAACATTGTTACATTGCTGGTGGAGTTGTGAACTGATCCAGCAATTCTGGAGAGCAATTTGGAACTATGCCCAAAGGGCTATAAAAATGTGCATACCTTTTAACCTAGCAATACTACTTCTAGGGTTTTTTCCCAAAGAGATCACACAAGTGGGAAAAGGACCCAAATGTACAAAAATATTTATAGCGGCTCTTTTTGTAGTAGCAAAGAATTGGAAATCAAGGGGATGCCCATCAATTGGGGAATGGCTGAACAAGTTGTGGTATATGAAGGTAATGGAATGCTATTGCGCTATAAGAAATGGGTATAATATGGACTTCATAACAACATGGAGAAACCTACACTATAATGCTGAGTGAGCGGAGCAGAACCAGGAGAATATTATACACAACCGCAGATATATGGATTCTATGATGACTAACTCTGATAGACTTTGCTCTTCTCAGCAATACAAGGTGCAAAGACAACTCCAAAAGACTCATGATGGAGAATGCTATCTAGACCCAGAGAAAGAATTATGAAGCATGAATGCATATTGAGGCACACTTTATGCTCACATTTTTTCCCTTTTTTTCGCTCTTTTGTTTTTGTTTTTGAGATTTTTTTTTGGTTCTGTTTCTTCTTCCTCATGATTCATTCCGTTGGTCATAATTCTTCACAACTTGACTGGTGCATAGATGAGTTCAGTGCGAAGTTATACGTAGAAGATATATCAGATTCCATGCCATCTTGGGGAGGGAAGTGGGGAAGGGGAGAAGAAAGTCTGGAACTCAAAATTATGTTGAACTAAGTGTTGTAAACTAAAAATTAAAAAAAAATGTAAGTAGGTAGAAAAAACCAAAAAATAAAACTATTCCCCTAAGTTCATCAGAAGAATGCTGCAGCTTAAGAAAATATATCCAATCAGCTCATAGTTTTAGGATTTGATGAAACCAAATCATTTCATCTAATCTCATTTACAGAGGAGGATACTGAGAATCAAAATGGGAACATGTTCTTCTCAGTGTCAAAACAGGAAGGAATGGAGGTTCCTACTCAAGTAAACATGTGTTTATTATTAAGTTCCTACTATGTGCCAGATACTGTGCTATGTATCAGGCACAACCACTGAAAATGTGCAGAGCTGTGTGACAGTTTTGTGTGCTAGGAATAGCAAAAAGCCAGTGCTTTAAAATCCAAATAAAAGAGGTGATATTTGAGCCTGGAAGTAATAAGGAAACACTTGAGTTTTTGAATCTGTGGTAAGGGGTGACATGGCCAGACCTGCTTTTTACTGATATATCATTGGCAAGATTACTTTTCCTAAATAATACCTCTGCTATGTTATAAGACCAATTGCTACAAAAGACCAGGTTGTAGAAAGACCACCCAGACACCTTTACAGACCACTAATTGTGTAAAGAAAGCATCGATGACTGGGACATTGAGATAATCAGAAGGCTAGAAACATCAGATGGACACAGTATTAATATAACAAGTCTGCAAATGGCTTTGTTACCAAATGAAATCAACAAAATTGATCCAAAGAAGGGAGAGGAGGTTTCCATGAGGGACAGTGCTTAAGATCAAATGTGTCAAGTTAAGGATATTGAGACTTTCCGGGAACTCTTTACCCAAATCCACTTAAGATACACCCAGCACTTTTAAAATCTAAGTGCTTGACTCTGAGGATGATGCATTTTGCACTGATCACTAAGCTGGAAGAGCTCTTAGGACACAGAATTTTAGTAAATAGAATGTCGGATCTGGAAAGGGTGGTGTACCTCACTATAAAATATTATAAATGAAGGGACCATAAAAGCTAGAAATAGAAAGAATGTGGATTGTCAGAGGTGAAAGGGCCTTTAGAACATAGAACGATAGCACAGTCTGTCAAAATTATAATGGCTTTTAGGACAGAATTTTAATGCAGAAGAGACCTTAGACATCTTCTAATTCAATTCCTTCAGTATCATGGAATCATAAAATTAAAATTAAAATGCTATGAAGGTCATCAAATCCAACTCTGTGACATCTAATTTGGGACATTGCATGTAAACAAATCTATACATGGCAACCTAAAATACAAGGTAAATAGGAAATAATTAATAGGTATTAGAATTAAAAAGACTTGGTTATGCTTTCCTGTAGAAGATGGGCCTTACAGGAAGCTAGGGTGGTCAATGTTTGGAGTAGAGTAGGGGGAGTGTTTCAGCCCTAGTGAATAGCAAGAGAAAATGCCAAGAGCTAAGAGATGTAGGGTGTTGTTTGTGAAACAGCTGGGGGGCTGGTGTCACTGGATCCAAGAGTATATGTCAAGGAATAAGGTGTAAGAAGACTGGAAAGGTAGGTAGAGCTAGGTTATGAAGGGTTTTGAATGTCAAGTAATCATAGTTGGTCACTAGGAAATCAATCAACAAAATTTTTATTGAGAGCTAACCAGCTATATGTTGGGTATTGTGGTTGGCAGTACAGATATGAAGGTAAAAAATGTCTTCTCTCAAAGCAGCTTGTTATATCCAAGGTGGGGTAGACCTCATGTACGTTTATAAGGATATAGAGACACTTAGGCCAGCTAGGTGGCACAGTGGATAGAGCATTGGGGCTAGACTCAGGAAGACTCATCTCCCTGATTTCAAATCTGCCCTCTGACACTTACTAGCAGTGTGATGCTAAACAAGTCACTTAACCATGTCTGCCTCAGTTTCCTCATTTGTAAAATAAGTTGGAGAAGAAAATGGCAAACCACTTTAGGATCTTTGCCAAGAAAATCTCAAATGGGGTCACAAAGAGTAGGACACAACTGAAATGACTCGATAGCAATAGTGGAGACATAGCCTTTTTTAAACATATTAAAATGATAGAGAAATCAGATGGGCAGGGGAGTTGCATAATGTTAGATTCCAGTAATGTCAATCTTATAGCATGGAGACATAAGTGCTCTGTCCTTGGAATCAGAAGATATGGCTTTGAAACCTAGCTTTCCATTTTATTCATTATATGACTTTAGGTGAGAATTTTTTCCTCCCTGAGCCTCATTTTCTGTATCTGTTAAATGGCATCCATAATACTTACATTATGAACTTCACAAAGTGCTTGTGAGGAAGAGTTTTTCAAGCCCCAAAGTAATATAGAAATGTATACCTATTTATTATTTAACCCATTTAATTCAACAGCCATTTGATATGCTAGGAGAGATGCAAAGTTAGGATAAGACCACCTTCTCCTCCCTTGTGGAATGCCTTCTAATGTACTTCTTATATCATAAGCTATAATGTATGCTTTGTTGTCGTTGAGTCTTTTCAATCACATCTGACTCTTTGTGACTCATTTAGGGGCTTTCTCGGCAAAGATAGTGGAGTGGTTTGCCATTTCCTTCTCCAGCTCATTTTACAGATGAGGAAAATGAGGCAAACAGGTTTAAGTGACTTGTCCTGGGTCATCCAGCTAGTATGTGTCTGGGATCAGTCTTCCTGGCTCCAAGCCCAGCACTCTATCTATTGCAACCCTTAGCTGCACCTGACAATACACTCTATTGCAGAATAAGTACACAGACAGCTATATCACGCAGATGTAAACGTATTGTGCAACACTACAAATTTTTTTTTAGAGAGGAACAAAACAAAGTACTGTATGAGGTTGGGAGAGCTTTCAGGAAGAAGTCTGTCAGTCATTCAACATTTACTAAGGACCTATTATGTGCCAGGCACGTTACTAAGCACTAAGAATACATATATCAAAAGAAAAACAATCCTCGTCCTCAGGAAGCTGGCACTAACAGGGGAAGACAACACCCAACAGGAAGCTGAAAAGAGCAGGAGGGAGAGAGGAAGGTCCCCAATTCCAGGGACATGATGGAAAAATTGAGAGGAGTGCAATCAGATGGAAATGAAGAAGTGGCTGGCATGGGCACTCCTCTTAAATGGAGATTCTGAGAGGAATCTCAGGGGCTCAGAGTTCTGATGAAGTCTAAGTTCTAGGTCTGAAGTGATCATGCAGGATCACAAAATTTCTGGTGCTTGATGGAAAAGTCTACAACAATGCAGCCCAGTGGGGAATAGTCATATTTGGGTTGGGCTTATAAAGATGGGTAGAAATTAAATATTCAAAGAGTAAGAGGAGAGCAATTCCAGGCAGAGATGAATCAATCTGCACATACCCTTCAGATCCCTCAATACTGTCTCAATCTGTAACAAGCGACCAGAAAACTGCCATCCAGAAAGAGCTGTTATGTTTTTTCTCTTGGCAAGATTCCATCCCTCTAAAGAAACAGTTGTTGGATATCATATGAGCACAATGTTTCATCAGGAGAGGTGGTGTAGGGTAACAGAAAAGACATTTGATTATGACTTAGGAAGCCTGAGTTCTTGAATATCGAGAGTAATAAGACACTGATGTGTATTGGCTGTGTGACTTGAATCTCTTAACCTGTTAGTACTGTAGGCAATTCTCTCAGATTATAAGTTGCATGGGGGCAGCTAATTAGTGCAGCTGATAGAGGACCAGGCCTGGAGTCAAGAAAACCTGAGTTCAAATCTGACCTCAGACATTTACTAGCTGTGTGACTCTGGGCAAGTCGCTTAAACCTGTTTGCCTCAGTTTTTTTGTCTATAAAATGAGGTAGATAAGGAAATGGCAAACCACTCCAGTACCTTTGTCAAGAAAACCCCAAATGGTTCACAAGGAGTCAGACCAGACTGAAACGACAGAAAAAGATAAATTGCATTGGTCAAGGGAATCCCCTTTACCTACCTACATGAAATAATATTCCAATTCATATCCTCAGCTTTAATAATTAAGATAATTTAAAAGCACTTTACTAGTTTGAAACCATTTTTTGTATATAATACCTCATTTGGGTCCCACAGTGGGTCAGGTAGATATTGACAGATGGAGAGGGTAAATGACTGGCCCAGAGCCACCTGGCTGATAAGTTACTGTATGCCAAGATCAGGGCCTGATCTTCCAACTCTCAGTTCATTGTTCTTTCTACAATGTCTCCTTGACTCTAACGGTTACTATCTGTGTGACCATAGCCAAGTCACTGACCTTTTATGAATCTCTCTTTATTCCTCTATAAAATTCAACAGCTAAGTATTTTTTTTCAGCACCTACTATGAGCAAGGCATTGTGTCAGGGACTTAGGATACAATGACAAGCTAAAAATGGTCAATGCCTTGAAAAGCTCCTGTACCACTGGAGGAATTTAAACAAATCTGTAAATGTAAGACAATTTGAGGAGAGAGAAAGCAATAATAACTGGAGGTATTAGGAAAGAATTTTTCCCAAACAGGCAGAACCTGCATTTAAAATTATAGATTGCTAATGGTTATGGGAGGTAGACATATGAAGGGAATCTGGAGATGCGAAGGGAAATATGCTATTCAAAAGGAAAAGCGAGAAATGGGATGAGTTTGGGAAATAGAAAGCAACCTGGTTTGTTTGGAATCTAAAGGGTAGGAAGGTGAATTAGTCTGAAAAAGTAGAGGGGGGGCAAGCTACATAGGGCTTTACGTGCCAAAGTGAAGAGGTTTTTTGTTTATTTGTTTTTAATATCTCAGAGGTAATAGGGAACCATCGATCCTTCCAGAGTGATGTAAGCAGACCTGTAATGTAGGAAGATTGTTTTGGAAACCTCTTGAAGGACAGGCTGGAGAGAGAAGAGAAAGGAAGCAGAAAAGACAGTTAGGAGGTTGTTGCAATGGCTTGGAGGAAAGGCAAGGAGGGTCTGAAGTCAGGTGTTGAAGATGTGAGTGAAGAGAAGTGGATGAACAAGAAAAATGCCAAAAGTCAAATTGACAAAACATGGTGACTGATTGACTCGGAAATTAAAAGGAGGAGGAGAGATCAGAGAAGGTTAGGGGTGGAAAGGACTTTAGGGATTATCTATTCAGGTCCAACACTCTCAGTTTACAAAGAGGAAATTGATGGTCTGTGAGGCAATTTTCAGAGGCAGTGAGAGATGGATAGTGGTCACAAAGGAGGGTTACTCCAGAGGAGGATGATCAGGATTAAAACTCCAGCTAGACTACATTTCAGTTGCATGCTATTGGACAGCTCAGAAAATCACACACTGGGGGCTAGGGGGTGGGGAGAAGGGACTTTAGAGATCACTTGATCATCCTTCATTACATAGGGAAGGAAGAGGAGGCCCCAGGAATTAAAGTTATTGTACCTGCAATGATCTTCGTCCCGTCTAGAGCTAGTTAGCAGCCAGTGGCTCCAAGAAGTCTTCCCAATATTCTTCAGTCATGACCAAAGTACGCAGTATTTGCCTTGTGACTACATAATGCACTTAGCACAAACTGAGACTCAAATTTGAGACCTGACATCCATTTCAGGGCTTTCTTTTATTCAACCTGGCCTCACTAAACTTTACTGGGTTTCACTCTCCTTATCAGGAAAATGGAGATAAGTTCCATATATTTATTATGTACCCTCCATGTGATGTTGGGCAAGTCACGTAACTTTTCCGGGCCTTAGTATCCTCTATAATAAAATTAGAAGTTGGACTAAATGAATTCTAAGATCTCTCCTGACTCTAAACCTGTGGTTCTAGAGGAAGCCAGTTGGGGTAGTGGATAGAGAGCTGGGCCTGGAGTCAGGAAGACTCGCTGCGTGATCCTAGGGAAGTCACTTACATTCTGTTTGCCTCAGTTCCCTCAACTGTAAAATGGAGATCAGAGGCATTTGAATCAGAGGCTCAGTGAATAGAGAGTTGGTTCTGGAGTCAGGAAATCTTGAGTTCAAATCCAACCTCAGACACTTCCTAGCCGTGCGACCCTAGCCAAGCCACCTAAACTCTGATTGCCTGACAAAAAGGATCCACTGGAGAAGGAAATGGCAAATCACACCAATATCCTTGCCAAGAAAACCCCATGGACAGGTATGAAGCATGAAGTTAAGACAAGTTGGACATGACTGATCAACTGAAAAACAAAAATGGGGATCATAATAGCACCTCCTTCCCAAGGTTGTAAGGATCAAATGAAATAATATTTGTAAAGCACTTAATATAGTGCCTGACACATAGTAGGTGCCTAATAAATACCTATTTCCTTCCTTTCCATTGTCCTAAAAAAAATTACTACTTAGCCCACTGCCTAGCACATAGTAGGTGCTACATAAATGTTAGTTGTGTTATTACTAATTATTACTTCACATGATATACTTTGAGATAAAGTAAGCTTTGCCAACAATAAATGTAAAATAGCTATGATTCTTCTTCTTACAGAGATCATCATTATTTTTCCTGTCAATATGAAAGGAGGCTGTGGTATACTGGATAGGAAGCCAGCCTCTGCGTCAGAGAGACCTGGGTTCAAATGTGCCTTTGATACATATCGGTCCCTTGACCTTGACTTTATATCCCAGTGTCCGAGACAGCTCTCCGAAATGGTAATTTATGTCGTAGGTGCCCAACTACATTGACAGAGGGAGCTTCCTCACTGGAAGCTCTCACTAAGAATAAAGAAGGAAGGTCTGTTTCAAATCATCAGGGTTTGGGGCTGGAGCTGACAGTTGGGAGTTCCCAACATGTGTAGGCAGAAACCTACTCTTCAATTTCTAGACTTAGACATTGGTCTAAAACAGCGAGAGGTTAAGTTGACTTGCCCACAGTAATAAAGCTAGTATGGATCGGAAGAAGATCTTGGACCCAGATCTACCTGACTCTGAGGCTAGTTCTCAATCTTCTCTCCTATATTGCCTCTCAATGATACAACACCAACAATAATAATAGTAATGAAAAACCAATAACAAATTGTGATCTCATCAATATGGGCTCTCCGTCCAATGATATGACTTGAAAGCGGTCTATGCCTTCTCCTCCAATTTGATGCTAATCGATGTCCACTAAAAAAAAAAATCTTTCATAAAAGATCTATTCAGTGTGCTAGAAGAATCCTTTCTGTAGGTCTTTTAATGTTCTGTAGGTACCATTGTATCCCTTGGGATATCCATGTGTGAATAAATAAAACCCCCCAAGTGTCCTAAGTTCATTGGCTGATCCCCAACTCCACCAAACCCTGAGCACTTTTCCAAAAAGACTAGAAAAGCTACTTGGGAGGCCCTCATTAAAACAGCAGTTTTGCCTGGTGAAGCCTCGAAAATTTGTCCCAAGGAGGGGTTGAGGGGTGGAGGAATGGGGAAGTAGGGAACAGTCATCCATTAGCAACCAAGGAAATGGAGAGATTTCTCTTCCAGAAGACCAGGTTATCCATAAAGGCAGTATTACTCCCTTTTCACACCCAAGAGTCTGTTTTTTTGTTTGTTTTATTGAGGGACAGAATACAAGTTACTGTTCTTTTCAAGGCCCACTGGGGTCAGGTGACTTCAAGCCATCAGAATTCAATGAGAATCAAAGGAATTTGGGGACAGAAGTTTGCCACAATGCCATTCTTCCTCTACCCCCTCCCCTCCCCACTCCACACACATTCCCTCCCATCCCTTTTTCTGAGCAGCTCATTCCTGCCAGGCTCCCGGGCCAGCCGCCCATTGTATAACTGAGCCTGACATTTAATTTAAAATCAAAGATGGCATTCTGCAATCATTTGTTAAGCAGTGTCTTAGCTCTCGCTAACAGAAATAGCCTTACATTCAATAAAGGAGGTGAACCACTGTCCTGTGCCTCCAGGACATCTTGTCAGTGTTTTCTTAACAGTCAGAAAAACTAAAAACTCTTACTCAGCTCAACAAATTCAATTGCTTTGCTGGTGTACAAATGTATAACTTGGTGGGAGGAAGGGAGGGGTGGTAGTTTAAATCCAGGGAAAAAGACAAGATGCAGGGTTCCCTCTGGAAAGCATGATGTGATAGAAAGGACTATATTTGGATTTCAAAGACCTGAGTTTGAATCTGACATTTCCTAGTTGTATTACTAGGATGAATCATTTCTTCTTTCCAATCCTCAATTTCCCCATTGATAAATTAGAGATAATAGTACATATCCTGCCTACGTCATAGGATTTTTTGCAAGGAAAGTGCTTGGTAAATCTTAAAGGGATATAGGAATGTGAATTATGATATTATTTCTGATGCTGCCACAAAACAAACAAAAATCGGGCCCTCATTAAAAACTTCCTAACCTATTAGTGCTTAGCACAGAGTCTGGCAAATGTTGTTCAGTCATTTCAGTCATGTTTGACTCTTTGTGACCCCATTGGGGATTTTCTTGGCTAAGATAGTGCAGTGGTTTTGCCACTTCCTTCTCTGGCTCATTTTACAGATTAGGCAACTGAGGCAAACAGGTTAAATGACTTGCCTAGGGTCACCCAGCTAGTAAGTGTCTAAGACTGGATTTGAATGCAGAAAGATGAGTCTTTCTGATTCCATGCCCAGCACTCTATCCACTATACCTCCTAGCTGGCCCCTCATTAAAAATTTCCTGACATATTAATGTTTAGCACAGAGTCTGGCACATAGTAGGCACTTAATAATTGCTTCTTGACTTGAGGATTATAATAGCCAGAGGAAGAATCAGAGTCCCTGAGACCGGAAGAGATTTGTCTAAGGTGCAGAGATTATTATTAGCAGAGCTGGGTGTATAATCCTGGTCTATTTCTTACTGAGGAAGTTTTCTGTTCTAATCCCAGGTCTACCACTAACTTGCCGACTTTCTTTGGGTAAACCATTTTCCCTGTGGGTCTTTATTTCTCCATGTATAAAATAAAGGGGTTGGACAAGACGAGCTCTAAGGTTTCTTCAGCTCTGACAGTCTATGATATCAACCACTTATACTTGAGTGTGAATTCAATAAATAATTTCCCTGGGGTGTTCTTTATCCAATCTTTTCTTTTACTGTTGAATGAAAAGTCTTTTTTTTTCCTCCCCAAAGGAATATGAAACAGAATCCGCAGTAGAAAGTAAATGGAGGTAGTGATAGGGGAAAGCATTACTAAGGATGCTTGAAATCAGAATGTCAGAATGCTAAAAATAGAATAGTCAAAGAACGGAGGATTTGGAGTCAGAGTTGACTGGAAGAAGATGGCTTCAGTTACAACTAGGACAATTGCTACCTATCAGAGAGATGAGTATGAACCAACAATCAATCAACATGCATTTTTAAGTCCCTCCTCCGTCCCAGGCACTGGGCTAAGTGCTAGGGATGGTCAGTAGCATGCTCTTAAATGTTTACCAAGATTTTGGGGATGGGGAGGTGTATTCACAAAACACTTAATTTTACCATGCGTTATTCACATTATCTCCATCACTTTTTTAACCCCTAACAATAAAACAAACCAAGCCTTGATTTATGGGGTTTCCTCATTTCCAAGGTGTAGCTAAGTAGAGCGGTGGATAGAGCGCTGGGCTTGGAATCAGGAAGACTCATCTCTGTGAGTTCGTATCTGACCTGAGACACTTACTAGCTGTGTGACCCTGTCCATGTCACTTAACCAAGTCTGCCTCAGTTTCCTCACCTGTAAAAGGAGCTAGAGAAGGAAACGGCAAACCCCTCCAGCATCTTTGCCAACAAAACCCCGAAAGAGAGAGAGAGATCACAACGAGTTGGACACAACTGAAAGGACCGAACAGCAACAACAAAAACGCTCACACTGAAAACTTAATCAGGTCACTCCTCAATATGGTACAAAGGATGAATTATGGGGGAGACAAGTATATATAAGAATATACTCTCTCTGTGTGTATATATGCATATAGATAATCAATATAAAGTTAATGAATATAAATATATTATATATCGTATAAGGTTAATGAATACAGATATATCCCCAGAAGTTGAATGCAAGGTTGTATGGGAAGGAGGACATCAGAAGTTGAAGGGATAAGGAGATGATTCATGCAGAAGACAATATTTGAGCTGCATCTTTAAAGAAGAGATTGTAAGGCGGAGGTAAGGAAAGAGGGCACTCCAGGCATGGACAGTCAATGCAAAAAGTGGGATGGAATGTCACTTAACCTCTCTGTAAGCCTCAGTTTCCTCATCTGCAAAAGGAGTTGAACTGCACGGCTTCCAAGGCTCTTTCCAACTCCAGATCTTTGACCCTAATGACTAAAGTCAACAATGCCTTTTTTCAGAGGAGGCCACAGAGCTTGACCTTCTGCCTCTTACCCAGTAAGAGGTAGACTGACATCAGCTGGAACTGAGCTCCCTCTTAGTTAGTGTGTGATATTTCCAGATTTACCAGAGGATGAATACATTTGTCTTGGGGATGTGACCATTTAACACTGACCTTACAAGTGAATAACATCACATCTATATGACAGCCATGGATAAAAATACAGATTTTTCAATCACGATAAAGGAAGGGGTCATACATGGAGGGGAGAAGGGATGAGAAATGAAAACAATACTTTCCCTAAAATTGGCAGAATTAGAATGTTAGTATCATAAGTTTGGGGATTGGAAGTATATTGAACAATCATTTCTGTTTCAACTCCCTTATTTTACAAAGTGAAAATCAAAAAGAAATAGAGACTTGCCCAGGTTCATCTAGGTAATACACATTAGAATCTAGACTCTTTTCTTTTCATGAGAATATTCTAGCTGGGAAAGATCTGAGAACACAGGGTGTTAGAACTAGGAGGAACTGGGGGGCGGAGCCAAGATGGCGACTGGAAAGCAGTGACTGGCGTGAGCTCCCCACCAAGTCCCTCCAGAAACCTATAAAAAAATGGCTCTGAACCAATTCTAGAACTGCAAAACCCACAAAGTGGCAGAGGGAAGCAGGGCTCCA